>JABXWE010104682.1:0-15936 GCA_014611495.1 Limonius californicus | reverse complement strand
TTCATGATAAATTATTCATGGTATATAAAAATAACTAATACGAACTCTTTCATTTTTTCCTTTACATATTATTTTAAATTATGAGAATTGGCTTAGATAATTTTAAGCTCCATAAATCAAACGTATATTACCAGGTTTTGGCTAACACGTTTCAAAATACAACAAAACCTTTGTAACCTAAACCAACATATCTATTTTAATGCTCTTTTAAAACGCGTTTATTCTTGTTTGCCTTAACAACGCTCCTTGGGTAATAAATGAAACATATTTTTGGTGTCAGAAATACAGCCAATTATAACTACTATTCCAGGGGAGGACTATTCGAAAATAATACAAACATTTCATTAAAAACATAACCACATACGTACAACTTTGTAATTAATAGTACGTAGCACGTATATAAAATAAATTTTTGGAAGATCGAGAATTGTAATGTGGTTATAAGTTGTGTTTACCTTCAAAACGATAAAACGTACAAGATGCCCATGGGCGGTAGTAAACAATGGGAGGTAACCCTATGGTTCGCAATACAAACGTGATGTTGCTCTCTACACAACTCCATAGCAACAGCATTACCTAACTACCAAATCTAATATAACTTTAGAGAACTTAGTTGTTTCTAACTTTTAATATTAATTTTATTGTTCCGATCATACAAAGAATGTAATACGGCGTTAGGGCGTTTAAGTGCATTGTATATCGATTTAAGATAATATTCTTATCTACGCCCGGTAAACGGTAAAAATGATTCTTAAATCACTATGGATCGCATACTCATCAATAAATAAAATCTTGTTGTTTATTGAATTTGTAGTGTAAAATCGATAAATAATTAGTTTGATAATACCGACTTAGTATCAACTTGTATATGTCGAATCCAGAAGATGTAATTGTACCTATCATGAAAAGGACATCCACTTCATGAAGCGGCTCCTCATCCTGTAATTTCAAAGTTTTCCGTCACCTGGACAAAAATCCCATCCATTTCATGAAGTGGAACCCATCCTCTTCCAGATGGTGAAATTATACGAGACTACAGCATCTGGATAAGCAAACTGTCCATTTTATGAAAAGGTGGGATAGACAACAATATTTGGTGTAATAATTGTTGCGTCGTCGCAAATGGATGTCCAATTTGTGTAAAGGTCGTATGATCACGGACCACCTGTCAAACAGTGCCATTTTAAGAGTTGTGTTTTGTTTGATGAGTTGTGAGTTGTTGTGTTTTATTTTCATTTTGGGGTTCTTTTCTCATTACCTAATTATTGGTGTGACATGGAGTACGACGCTAAAAACAATTTCTTCAATGAAATCGAGCAATGTTACTCAAGACAACCAGGAAAAAAGCTCTTCTCCAAAGAGAAACAAGTTGCTGTTGTTGAAGAAATTCTATGTGCCAAAGTTTATATAAGATAGGTACTATTTATTCCAGGAGCTAGAAGAGTAGAAGAGAGTATTACCTGGGTGCCACTTATGATGTTTTGTCTCTTGGCAATGAGAAATGTGTGATAAAAAACGCGACAAAATGGAAGACACTGAAATTAGATACTTAGTCGCATACGAAGACCTCTGTGATCGGTGTCACGAAATACACGTTTCAACTGGACATGGAGGAAATGTAAAGATGAGAAATACTGCAAAAACCAAATACTGCGTGCCTAGACCTTGCATTGAAGCATATTTAGAAAGCTGTAAATAATGCAATGAGAAGAAAAGCATTTCTCATAAACTTGTCATGACAGAGGACAGATAGATCTTATCGTTTTACAATATCTTCCGGAAGGCAAATTTAAGTCGATATTGAAATATTAAGATCACAGTACTAAATTCGTTTGCTTAAGGCCCTTGGAGACGAAAAGAGCTGCGGAGGTGGCTTCTCAACTGCTGAAAATCTTCCTAACTTTTGGGGCACCCCGCATCTTACAAAACGATAACGATCGTGAATCAAGGAATTGAAACAATGGTGGCCTGAATGTGTTATCGTAAATGGGCGTCCCCGTCATCCACAAAGTTAGGGCACATTAAGCGCAGTAATCAGGACATCGAGAACATGATCAGATCTTGGATGCCCAATAATGATTCAACACACTGGGCAATCGGGCTTCATTTCGTGCAATGGCAAAAAAATATTTCCCATCATCAAATTATCAGGCGATCTCCCTATAAAGCACATTTTGGCCATAACCCGCGTGTGGGTTTCACTACTTGCAACCTGCTGAAAGAACACCTAGAACGCTTAGTGAATGAAGAAGACCTGTATACTCTTGCTGATGAAGAATTACCGCAGGGAATAAAAACAACTGACAGCAGAACTGATCACTATGCAAGTCGCCAAATGAAGCGCGAAATGGAGAAGATGATAAAGATGAAGGGATACTTGACTCTGTCAGAGTCGAAACAAATAATCAATTTGACAATGATGAGATCGATAGTGAGCTGAACAATCGAGCAAAAAGGTTCGAAATGAGACAGAAGCAGCTTGCGAACGTCAAAAACGTTGGGCAGAGAAAATACGGCATTTAATGTAAATGATTGTGTTTCTTGTTTTTCATTACAACATACAATGTTGTAGTATTCCTCAAATATTTGTGTTTGTTCTTCGTTCGAATGTTTAATGTTTATTTTTTTGACATATATTAGTATAGTTTTTTTCTTTTTTAGTATAATAAAGAGAAAAAAACTCCTTTTTTCTTACCACTTCACTACATAGCTATAGGTACGAAAACAGGAATCACGAAATGGACATCCACTTGGGACGACCCAACAATATTACATCAAATATTGTTTTCTATCCCACCCTTTCATGAAAGGGACAATTTGCTTATCCAAATGCTGTAGTCTCGTATGATTTCACCATAAAGAATAGGATGGTTTCCACTTCATGAAATGGATGGGATTTTTGTCCAGGTGGCGGAAAACTTTGAAATTACAGTATGAGGAGCCGGTTCATGAAATGGATGCCCTTTTCATGAAATGTACAATTACATCTTCTGGATTCAACGTATATATTTTCTTGCTGCTATAAATCGAAATACAAAACATCAAATTCAAAAAAATGGGCTGAAACCGTCTTTAAATAGTCTGCCTCTGCATGATAAATTTCGTCAAATCAGTAATAATAATAACAATAATATGTCTTAAACATATCAAATGTATAGAATTATTTTCTGATATCTGAAATAGTATGTGATACGTGAAATTAATTTCACACATCTGATATCACGCCCACATATTTTAATTGTCCACCATAAATAAGAGGCGTGAATTATTGAACTACAACGTGAATTTTAAATGTAGCTATGCCTTCATTCAGACTGTCCTAGTCACAATTTTTGTTTAATAAATTCTATAACCTTATATTCAGCACCATTTGAGGTTGTGAATCCCCAATATTTTCAGTAATATGCGTATGACATTACCATATTTATCTACAAATATACTCCTATATAAATACGTGTGTGGTGGTAGTTCAGTTGGTAGCGAGCTCGCTTTCTGAGCGAAACGTCGATTCTGACTTGGGTTCGTAACCCTTAGCAGTACTATGCAGATTTATAAAAATCTTGTCTCTAACCCACCACACACAATTTCCCAATCCGGTCTGCAACCGTGGGATCTTAATTGCAAAAACTTTCTCTAGAATTTCTGTCGTTCGGATTCGACGTTAAACTGTAGGTCCCCCGTGTTTCTACCTTAGAGCTGAGAAGAAACCCTGACAGAGAAGAGGCTGATGCCCAGCAGTGGGACAGAAAGGCTATCAATGATGATAATAAATAAATAAATATAAATAATGTACCACAATTTGTAGTCTAAACCAGAAAGTAAATATTGTATTGTGGAACTGAAAATTATTCGGTATTTTATGTACAGTGTATGTCAAAAATAAATCACTAAAAATAACTATATTAAAAATAAAATAAAACTGTTTTTCTAAATGTAATAGTATTTTATTAAATGAATTGCCTTTACAGTACCACTTTCTATTACTTCATTAATTGCAGTAAACATCCTAGGTCTCAAAATGGAAATGCAATAGTCAGTAATAATGTGGTTTATAATTTTTCAGAGTTGAACATAATAAACGGTGGCGGTTTTAGACTATTTTTCGTTGTCATAGCAGTAAATACCTAAACATTTGAAGTTCATATACGAACATAAAAATATAAATATTGTAATGTGCATTGTCGTATTTATATATCTTAATTCTTTTATATGACATATTTAAAATGTTGCATGAATGAATAATTAAAATGTTAAACAATATGTGATTGCATTATTGAAAATTCATCACATATTTTTAAATGCGAAACATTAAAAATATCTATATCATTTTTTGTACGTCATGTCTAAAAGGATTAAATTACTAAATTAAAATATGATAATAATAATTTTAAAGTATAAATTTTAAACAACAACCTCAGATTGTAATACGCATTACATTGAGGGTGACGTCATAGTCGACATTATATTGCAATATAAAGAATTTACAATACATACCTTTACATTTCTAAACTCAACGTTTTAAAAATAAGTCATTTACTAATTTCAGGTTTAAAAAAGAATATCCCATATATTAAAACTTTATATCAATTTTTATGTTATGTGATTGAAATTGTAGCTAATGATATAGATAAAAACGATTTAAAGAAAACATAAACTACACAGCTATCGGCATGGTGACAACGACATTCTGGTTTTGTTATAAGCAATTTATTTAAAGTGCCAGCAAGGTGTTTAAGACATATGAAATATGTTATACGTGTAAATAATTCTTTTCACAGTATTTTGATTGAAAGTCATGTACTGTGTGCGGTGCACTACCGATTAACAAAATATAAAATCATTTATTTTTAGAGTTAAACTGAACCAATTATTACACTTTATAGCTACAGCAGGCCATTTATAACTACTAATGATATTTTAAAACAAATTAATAAAATAAAATAGTTAAAGTTGATTATTCTTCTGTTTTCATCAGGCAAGTAGAGTCTAAGGTTTAAAATGCTTAAAGTTGCGCATTTAGAGGTTATGTCTTAGTTTCAAAACAATAGATTTAAAAATAAAACAGTTACGTGCTGTTACCCCATCACTTGGTCACCCGGTTGATTGACATTTTGAAATTGCAACATAAATATCAGAAACTAAAACATGTTCATTTTTTTTTATTTCGATGTATTCTGTATTATCTACAATGCAGAAAAGTAATTACAAAACGTTAAGCAATATTACAGTCTTAAATTAATTTTATGGTAGAAAATAGCATGCCAACTGTGTTGCATCAGAACATTTAGAATCTCCGTTTATTATACTGTAATAACTGATTTATTTTATAAAAATTAGAACCTACAATTTGCAATTTAAAATTGGAAATAAGTCAATAGAAAAAATACTTCACGGTAATTTCACGCCCTTCAAACTACGCATCGATAGTAGTAGCAAATAATATTATGTAAATTCCATTTTATGTTTATCAGTAGCTACGAACAGATATTTTATGGAGTAGATACCTTTGCTAGTCATTTTCCTTACTTTGTCTATAAACTATGTAACAGCTTGATAACACAATGTTTTCAATAAACATTTTCCTCTCCACACGGATTTGAATTTCTATCCAATTGTGTTATGAAAGGCAACCAACACCCCAAAAAAAAGTTCGTAGTGCCGAAATATATATATATATATATATATATATATATATATACCTATATAAATACCAATAGACGTAAGTACCTCAAAATATTTTCGAAAACGACATACAGAAATAAGAAATTTGTTACATACTTACAAACCCATTTGATAATCTAATAATCTTCTATTACATAACATTACGTAATACAAGGTGTTGCTCTCCAGAAACCGTAAAAAATATACCTAAAATAATAAAAATCGCCTAGAACAATACGTACCAAAATAAACTTGGAAAGAAACTAATTTTAATGAAAATATTTAACCTTATAAGTTTGTTGTTAATTATTTAATTTTCCCGATAATTTATAATGAGAGAGATTTTAGAATGATTAGTATTTGTATTCCGTAATATATTTTCCATTTCCCTCCTAATACCGCCAGAACGTGTGCTTTATAACGGGCCTGAACGCTCTCCTCCATTATACGTGCATTCCATAGACACTTCAAGGCCCATCCCCTGGCCTCTCAATAATCCCCAACACCCTGAGCTGCACATTACTGCATTCCAGACCACCAATATTACTAAAAATATGTCTGGGTCATTCCGCTGTCTATCCACTGTAAGATCATGATCACTAGAAAACTTCTCCACTCTTTGGCAAGAAACTCATATTGCATCTTGCATCAGTAATAATCTAAGAATGTTTCTGCAAGTCGTTTCCTCTTTTTCAATGCGTAAAGTTCTAAACGTCTAGAAAACTATAATTCAATATAAAGCGCATATGAACCAGATTTGGACATTTACAAGTGATAAACTGTGGTTTTTAAATTAGTGTCATTTAAAATGCCTGTTAAGTTCCGGTACTGATTAAAATATCCAAAATTTCAGGAAACGTAAATTTAATCGTCATTATTATCAACGTCTTGAGATTTTACGAAAGCGATTTAGAATCCTTCAATTCGCATTTTATTTTCTGACAAAACACTAGATTTACTAGACTTTCCTTTTCACCGATAAAGGCTGTCAGATCATAGTGACAGCTGACATTAATGTAATGCAATGATTTTACTAGAGGTTCTTCAGAAAGAAAGGAAAAGGGAAACATAAAAACAGCTTGTTTGCCAAGTTATTAGCCGTGCATAAAGTAAACGCTGTCTCTTTATTAATTTGTTCGAAAGTATCGTTAAGATCAATGCTGACTTTAGGCATGAAAACATCATAAAAGCCGTTAAAATATTTACGAAGATTGTCAGATATTATTGTTCAGATAACACTTGACTACTTCCGTCAATTTAATCGATAGCTTTTAAATATTATAATCAATAAATAACACATTCAATTCAGTAACTACTCATTAACAACGGGAACTCAAAATAATCAATAAATGCAGAAATTTTCGTAAAAATAGTGGACATGCACTTACACTGGGTGACTTTAATAGTTATGCAAATATTTTAAGCAGTGGTTGTCCACATCAAAATGATACAATATAAGTAAAATTGCCTTATGCAACTGTGTACACTTACGGAGTTACAGCCTTCTAACGTCAGACTTGTCCGATCACTTTGCTGCATATAATTATGGTAATAGTTGGACCAATGTTTTGCAATTTTATGTGCATACGTTACTCATCAAGTTTGCAAGGTTGGAGCCTAGTTTCATTTTAATACGTGTACCAAAGGTGTCTCAAGTGGGAGGATCACGTACTCTTTTCTATTCTTATTTTTGACAAAACACTTATTTGCAATGCAAAAATATCCAAAAAGTACTGCTGTTAAAAGTAGATAAACGCATCGGTTTTCCAGTAAATTCAATTTTTAAAAATTGAGTTGCCGTGAAAAGTTTTAAACTTCGTACTATGAGAATTAAATTGGCAGCATAGATTCAGGACAACATGACTATAAAAAATCATATGAACATTTGTCTGGAAACGCTTAGTTTACAGGGTGCAACCCAATAGATGTCTCATTTAAACATAATGATATTTAATAACGCTAAATGGGTTGTACCTTGTGAACTCAGCGTTTGCGGACAAATGTTCTTATGTTCATATACTCTTGTGTCCTGAATCTATGCTGCCAATTTAATCCCCATAGTACGAAGTCTCCAAACTTTCACGGCAACTCGATTTTTCATAAAAATTTTATTAACTTGAAAAACGATGAGTTTATCTACTTTTAACAACAGTACTTTTTTGGATATTTGTGCATTGCAAATAAAAGGGGTTTGTCAAAAATAAGATATTGTAGAAAAGAGTACCTGATCCTCCCACTTTGAGACACCTCTGGTGCAATTACTAAAACGAAACTAGGCTCTAATCTGCAACCTTGGTGAGTAACGTACGCACATAAAACTTCAAAACATTCGTGTAACTATTACCATAATTATATGCAGAAAAGTGCACTTTAGTCTCACTTTAGAAGGCGGTAACTCCGTAACCGTACACATTTGCGTAAGGGAATTTTACGTATATTGTATTCTTCTGATGTGAACAATTACTGCTTAAAATATTTGCATAACTATTAAAGTCGGCCTGTATGACAACATCCATTTTGCAAACTGTATGTATTTGAAAGAGTTCTTGACAGTGCTTACTCATAATAAATATTTTTAAATTTTTGAATTCTTAGATATAATTTCTAGTTTCCGTAGTATTAAGGCGTTTAAAAACTATTAGAAATACAGTTGCAAGAAATCATGAATAAGTATATACTAAAAAGAAATTAAATTTAACATTATTTCTAGGTTAACTATTTTATACAATTTATTTTTGAAATTTCTCCACTTATTGATAATAAAATACCTACATAAAGAAATGCCATTTTGGTTAGTCTGTAGTGAAAAATATGTGCACCCAATTTATGCATGTGAATATACAGGGTGTCCCAGGATGAAACGCTTCGTAGGGATTTTCAACAGTGCATACTAAACATAAAACAGTTAAAATATTTAAATTTTGTGCAGGCTAGTGTTTTCACAAGGGCTTCTTTAAGTTTGAAATTCGATTGCTGCGTATCTCTAACAACAAAGCTAAACCAATAGATATTATCGATGAAAGTAGTTCTTCATCAATAAACTTAAGATATTAATAATAAAAATGAATTCAGCAAGTTCAATTTGCAGATTTTTGATCCTAAAATTTTTTTGAATACATCAAGGCTGATAGTGATTTCTATTGAATTTGACACTGCTACTCCGAATTTTACAGTTGTCAAATACACCTTCCTGTTCTTTTTTGCAAATTTCGTTTCACTTGCACTTGCATTAACGGAATACACAATTGCTGCGTACACTGACATGATATGGATTCTTGGAGAAGTTGGTGGTAATTGTCATGCAGCGGCAAGGCTATATGCTGAACGCTGTCTATATAGAAGGCATCCAAACCACACAGTTATTAAACGAACTGATCAACGACTACGAGATAGAGGAAGTGTTCGTTTAAAAAGAGGAGGTGGTGGTCGTCCATTTATAGTAAGATAGTCCAATTATGAAGAAAATGTATTAGCTTTAATTGAATGGGAGCCTACGGAAGCGTACATGGTATTTCTCGAATTGTATACAAACCAAACTCGACAGTACATGGAATATTACACGACAACGGCCTATATAGTTTTCGAAAAACGAAAGTGCAATACTTACTACCACAAGATAATAATTCACGGGTTTTCCATAGTAACTGCATAAATATTTTCCGTAGAACATACAACATGCATATTACACAGTTGGCAAGTTTCCACTTCGTTTCGTGCTTCGTGTAAAGAAACTACCTTAGCATATTGTGTATCTAGTAGGAAACGTAATAGATTTCGAGACGATGGTGGAAACTGCTAGACGAGGCGTAACCGAGATGCCTCCGGCAATTATAGTTTTCATACTAGTTATACATACTAGTTTTTCTCCAATCGGAATAAATTAACATTTTATTATTTTTAATTTATAAACGTCACACAATTCTTACTTTTTGTTCAGAAAATAGCACATATAGGGCGTTGTACAGATACCCAATAAACATATCTCAACTAACCTATGATTACAAATTAAATTATCAACGCATAATGAGGTTGTTATTAAGCCAATGTAAGAAACAGGCGAATATATACCGAAAATGAAGTATGTGATCACTAACCTCAACATTGATAGCAGACCAGATGAAAATATTAACTTTCTGGCGTAGGTTACTTTTTCATCCACTTAATTGTGGTTGCCTAATACCTAGCAACGATTATAACATGTAGGAATTATTCACTTTTAAAAGTGAAGATGGGAGGGGTAGCGTTTTTAGTCCGATCAGAAAGATAAATATTTTAGCTGTTTCATATTTAGTATGTACTGCCAAACAACGCTACGGTCGTTCTATCGCGAGTTATGGGACACCCTGTAAATATTCCAATAATTACTATTTGCAGAAATGCTCGCAGCAGTATAGAAAACAATATCTGTACTGGGTTATTCACAAGTTAATGTTAAGCGCAACTAAACGTACAATTGACCAATATTTCTAGAATTCTGTCAATAAAAAATTCATGTATGATTCAACCAATTTATACTTTAGAATTACATGTTGTTGTTGTTTGTTTTGCTTAGGCGAGATCTATGACGCGGTTTTCCAAGCATCTCTGTTTAGTGACCTATTGTTCAGTCCAACTTGGACTCAATATCATCCGCAATACATTTCACAAATGCTCTTTTATGTTAGCATCTATACAGAAGTTTCCTTATTTGTGTCTACTGTTTCTTAGATTTTCTAGAACCTTAAGTTTAATTGATATAACGACCAAATATCCAAAGGTCCAAAGGTCTCAATATAACAAACTCTATTATAACTATTATTTTATAATTTAAGAAATAAATACGTACACGACAGATTTCATTTTTATTTTGGTTTATTAACTACTACAAAAAGGATGTTAATACTGGTGCAATAGATAACTATAAAATTGTCTTGTATCATCTTAGTATGTTAAAATCTTTTATTTGCAATATATTACTATTATAAATTGAGGCGCTCTATTAAAATACTTAATTAGTTATACAATAAATACGCCTGGCTCCCCGTTCCTCATGAAAATCCCGATACAGCAGTGAGGGGTTTAACAATGTGAAATTAATATTCCTTACTCGGACACACGCCTGGTAGTGCGTTACAGATGTATCAAGTGCTATGTTTACTCAACTCTGTTATACGGGGCGGAAACATGGACCATGAAGAAAAACACAGAGAAAAAGTTACAAATGTTCGAACTCTAGGTTCTCAGACGAATAGTGCGGATATCATGGACAGAACACGTCACCAACGAGGAGGTTCTCAGAAGAGCCGATAGAGACAGAGAATTAATTAGAGAAATAAAAAAAGCGAAAAACCTCCTACCTCGGACACATATACGGGAACAATAAATACCACCTTCTCCAACTCCTCATGGAAGGGAAAATTGAAGACAGAAGAGGCATAGGAAAAAGTGCTCTTGGTTGAAGAATATCAGGTACTGCACTGGGTTGGGTACCCACTCCCTAATCAGAACAGTGAAAATCAAGGAAGACTTTGCCAAAGTTGTTGCCAACCTTCAATAGTGAAGAAGGCACCTTAAGAAGAAGAGGACATATAAACGGATTTTAATTTAACGACATCTCTTCAGTATTATATTTTGCTTTCGAACGTCACCACGAGCATCCGTAGCCAACTTACTTTAATTATGTGTAGCACAATAAAATTGATTCATATTGTACATGGTATAATACGAGCCTACATTCGAAAAATAGGCAACCCAAAACACATATCACAAACTAGTGCAATATGTAAATTTTTATTGATTATATTATGAATCAGAGATGCCTGCTTGGTATTTTATTACACACAATTTTTAAATAGAATGAGTGTGAAGGAGAACCACCAACTCATATTTTTACATATCTAAGTTAACATATTTCAAATATCAGAAAATAGTAAATATGACAATTTATTAATTTATATATCGTTGTATCTTGTAACATGCATTTCGGGTTGCCTATTTTTGGAATGGTAGGCACGTACTGTCCCGCGAATCACCCTGTATATCATCCCAAATCAACAGAGGTGTTTAGTTTAAAAGCTATAATTATAGGAAGGAGAAAATGCAACAATTTCATAAAAGGTGCTACATTTATTTACAGAAACAGAGAAGATAACTTAATATATACATTTATTTATCTATTGGTAGCACATGACAACATAATCGCTTCGTACACTTAGCATGTTATCACCATACAGGTTGATTGGGGGAAACAAATCTTATTTCTTTACTTAAGGCATACTGTTTCTAACGTTTATTGCAGTTATTTAACAATTATCAGCATATAGTTCGGGTAGTACAATTATTTTTTACTTCAAAACACGGTTGCCAATGTAACTGTTTTTGACTGACGTTAAAAAAAGCTAGTGACTGTGATTATCATCAACAGTGGGTATGGAACTACACGGTATAACAACACGCTGAATGAGATTGTGGTACGATGAATCCAAATCGAAGCCGCTGTTTAAAACACAGTAGAACGGACTATGCCTAAGCAACCCGGAGTCCAAACTCGTCATAACAATTACCGATACTTTCTACAGAATCACAGATTTTCGTCACAGCCATTGTTACGCCTATGGCTGTAACTGATAAGGAGCCCTTTGTCCTTCTCGCCGGGATCACCAGAGAAACAACTACTCTTATGTAAAAATGGCTGGATTGATTAACTACCTAGTTTTACAAGATTACTACAACTTATCCTAAAACATTATACTAAACTACTTACAAAAATACAAACAGGCACAGCGCCATTGTTAGGTTTGTTATTCTTCGGAACACTGCCAACTATACACTCTCCACTCTCTACCATTTACTATTCACCAGTTACTCTTCGGTATCAACTGTTCCTAATTCAATCTTAAGTGTCCTTTTATAAATTCTCTTTTACACCCATAAGCGATGACCTGGTTATTACTTAATTTCCCTTATCAAGCGTATTACTTATTATTATATATTAACCGCAACAATTACCATCAAACCTGTTATTTAAAAATCACAATTTGGTCGATCTTCAGTACAAACTACCTTAAAGGGTCTAGCTCACACCATGTTGAACTTTTTGCTTCGCATATACATGTACAAGAATAGACCACATAAGAAATGAAGAGTTAAGGAATGTACTGGGAATACGGCCAATTAGAGAAGGCATACAACATTATAAAAACCAATGGTCAGAACATCTTCAAACGATGGATGAAGAAAAACTTCCTAAACTAACATGGAAACACAAACCAAGCGGAAAACGAGATCAAGGAAGACCCAGGATCATGTTCAGTATTGAGGCGGAACTGGCCGGTAAGCCTATACCTTGAAGAAGAAAATGATGATCTAAATAAAGAAATGTGTTTAATAAAATGTGTTTAATATCCGATTCCAGAATCGAAATCCCGCAAGTTATTCTAAGACATGCTGAACCGATTCTTGAGGCTAATGAATCGGTTCCGACTTTGTATTTGTAATAATTTGACAGCACCAGTAAAATACTGTTTTAAACCTCCATGCCTTCTGAACCAGGCCTTAATTCAAAATGTCTCTTCATATTTCTTGATAATTAGAAGTTGAATTTTAACGCGCTGCAAAATCCATGCGCTATTTTTGCAACTGTAGGTATAAATCTGATCCACGTTCAGATCAGTAACTTTAAAAATCCATTATAAATTTTCATTAACTTATTTAAGAGTATATTTACACGATTCCAATACATATTTTTATTTTAGTTTAAGTTCTGTAAAATAACCTGACGGTATAAAAGTAAGCGCGACTTTAGTTTTAAAAACTGCATGAAACGTAATTAAAACATTCATAACTGAAAAATAGTGGATTTTAAAACGAACACTCAGCTTCCACATATATGCGCTTGTTAAAATGTACCGTTCAATTATTAAAGTTCAAAGCAGAAGGGATAGAGATTTGCCGCTTTTATGTCCTGCACTCTAATGTTTACTGATTAAAATTGAAACCGATTTAACAAACACGACAGGCAATTTAAAAAATAACTGTAAAAACCGTTTTAAATCAATGTTGGTGCATTTTCATGCGACGTAATAGAATAAATATGAAATGGACAGTTAAAAAATTAGTTAACGCTGTGTAAGACCAAGTTTAATGTTTTCAAAATTGTTGGACTTTAAACAGAAATCTTTAGTAAATTGCAGTTATGTATAGGTACTATGACTACAACGAGATTCAATAGTATTCGAGTAAATATCAGTTTTGTACCCAGACTTATACAGGGGTTTTACAATCTAGTTGCATACAGAGTGATTCGTAACGTATGGAGGAGACTGAAAGGGTAGCTAGACGGCACTAAAATAAACTTTTGACCAAAATCCAATAACTGATATTTAAGTAAATTTCTTTTGTTTTTCCTGTTTTGTTTCCTTTTCTTTCTAGTTTTATTAAGTAATCATCGGCTCTTAATAAGTGAATACTAATGTTTGAGCATGATAGGATCATTTTTAATAACCGTAACTTTTATGTTTTAAACTTTTTATTATTAAGCTTTGGTCAAAAGTCAAAACTTTGCTTTGGTCTCCTCTAGGTATCCTTTCAGTCTCCTCCGTACGTTATGAATCACCCTGTATGCAACTAGACTGTAAAACATACTAAAATTCGTATTTTGAAAATGAAGATGGATGCAACATTGATAACAAATTTATTAAATAGGGCATTTTGTTTGTATTTGTAATATATTGCAGAATTTCTATAATACTCCTAGTTGCAGCTATTTAAACGGTGGTATTCAACCGAGGCTACGCGCACCCTCGCAAATATATATGCCAAGACATCTTAGGGGGTATGTACGATTTTATACATATTTCATGAATTATCAAAGCTACAGCTACAGCTAGAAACTCGTTTTTTCCAGAGCGCACTTGTATTGTTTTCTATTTCATAGTATAGAGTATAGACTAGGTACTACTTTACAATTGTTTTACAACCACTAGACAAAGAAATTTTCTCTATGTTTTTAAATTTAAATGACAATACTCCTGTTTGTTCAATTATTTATTTAATAGCTTGATTCTTCTTATTAGCGTTTGAAACTGGTGGTTTAATACACTACTTTACTATTATGCGAAACATTCTCTGGACCCCCTCCCTGATTAACAACTCTCCAAAAAAATTGAAAAGCAAAAAAATGCAAGGGTCCCACGAGCCAACTTTTTGAATAATGAAGGCTTTTGGCAGGGGTGGATTGGTGGAAGGCGGTATGGAGCATAACAGAATTGTTTTGTTCAACAAAAAGCCAAGCGGCTATTTTTAGATCGACAAATAAGAAGGCGTAAAATTTGAGGATTTGGGGCCACAGTCCATCCCTGTACGTAGGACATCCGATGGTCTTAATCTGGCTCTGCTATTTAGGATCCATTGTTTTTGATTTTTCTTTCGCCGTAGTATGTATTGGTGGTCCAATGACCACTAAATACATAACTGGATAACTTACAGACTGGCAAACAGACAAGTCCATAGAAAGACACACAAAAAGAACTTGCAGATTTGAATTATTGAATTATACCACAATTTACAAAAAAAAGATTGAATTCGCTTTCAATAGACGTTTTGGGCATAGCTACGTTTTCGTGTAGTTCCAAGGGCCCCATATCTGCTTCATATACATATATGTTTTAGACAATTAACGCGGGAGTACCTCAGGAGTCAATACTGGGGCCCATATTATTTAATATATATGTACACGACATTCCCGAACTGGAGGAAACAGAGTTAGCTATGTTCGCGGACGACACTGTTATAATTAGTCAAAATAGATGCATCGATACCGCCATCTCTAAACTCCAAAATACAGTAAACACTGTAGACAAATGGTTCGCTAAATGGAAACTGGAACTGAACGCCACTAAAACGGAAGCTAAAATTTTCTCTTTGCGACGCAAAAACAGCCCACACAAAATACGGTTAAAAAATCACGAAATCCCATGGAATAGTGATGATAGTGCCATAAAATATCTCGGAGTGTATTTGGATAACCGTCTCACATGGGGATATCATATAAATAAAAAAATCAACGAAGCGCATTCTAGACTTGCTCAGCTTTATCCAATAATAAACAGGAAGTCCCACCTAAAAGTTGAGTGCGTAGGCTTATCTATTTATCTATTATACGACCGGTGCTAACTTACGGATGTCCCGTGTGGGGCTCTGCCAGCGAAACCCAGTTAAAAAAACTGCAAACGTTTCAAAATAAGGTCTTGAGAATAGTTTTAAACCCGGAATGGTACATAAGAAACGATCAAATTC
>JABXWE010104681.1:0-10794 GCA_014611495.1 Limonius californicus | reverse complement strand
TGGAGGAAACAGAGTTAGCTATGTTCGAGGACGACACTGTTATAATTAGTCAAAATAGATGCATCGATACCGCCATCTCTAAACTCCAAAATACAGTAAACACTGTAGACAAATGGTTCGCTAAATGGAAACTGGAACTGAACGCCACTAAAACGGAAGCTAAAATTTTCTCTTTGCGACGCAAAAACAGCCCACACAAAATACGGTTAAAAAATCACGAAATCCCATGGAATAGTGATGATAGTGCCATAAAATATCTCGGAGTGTATTTGGATAAACGTCTCACATGGGGATATCATATAAAGAAAAAAATCAACGAAGCGCATTCTAGACTTGCTCAGCTTTATCCAATAATAAACAGGAAGTCCCACCTAAAAGTTGAGTGCGGTAGGCTTATCTATTTATCTATTATACGACCGGTGCTAACTTACGGATGTCCCGTGTGGGGCTCTGCCAGCGAAACCCAGTTAAAAAAACTGCAAACGTTTCAAAATAAGGTCTTGAGAATTGTTTTAAACGCGGAATGGTACATAAGAAACGATCAAATTCACCGTGAAACAGGAGTTCCCACCATTAAAAAGTCAATTAAGGAAATATGCAAGCGACATTTCTCAAATCTACACAAGTGTCCAGCGACCATCTGTTACCCAATAGGTCAACAAAAAATCCATACAAGACTGAAAAGAAAACTCCCCCAAGATATCTACTTATTAAGTGCAGATGACAGCAATTAAGCTATGAATGCTAGTAGTGAGGAGACATATTAAAATCTCTATAGTGAAGTGAAAGTGATTAAACTTACATTCTTCAACACAGCCATGAAAAGCAAATAAGTGCTGAGCTGGCTTAACAAACAGTTAAAAAAAAAACAGGCAGTTACCAGGACCAACGATAAATAACCCGACTGATTCTTGATCACGACACAAGCAACGAAAGATAGACAACGAGCTGGATTTTGCAACAGGTGCGAGTAAGGATACGCTGGTTAGATAACGTCGAAGAATATCAGAAGGCAACGCGCATTAGAAGATAGAAGAGAAAAAGTAATAGGAGGAGGATGCGAAGCTATTACCGCAGAGGTTAAGGCCCTAAATGGACAGTAGAGCTAAAGTATGATGATGACGAGTATGATGATTATGAAGCTGATATTGATGATGACGATGATGATGATGATGATGAAGCTGATATTGACGATGATGATGATGGTAATGATGATGATGGTGATGAAGATGAAGATGACATCCAGCTCTCGCTGTTCATATTTTTTCCCAGCTGGTCTTTAATTTTTGTTTTCACTAATCTCTTTTGTGTCGTTTTATGTACAAGTTCGTTTCATTCCCTTTTCGTATATTTAGACCATCTGATGACCCTAGAACATTCTAAGTCACAATTAAGCAAGCAACTTTACTAATTATTAGAAAAGTAATACACTAAAAATTATTTGTTAGAAACACTTACATGCGGGTTATCACTTTGTTACGGGCCAATCGTACTTTTCCGACGACCCGTAACCAGATAGGTGGAAAAAGGCCTACAGCTTAGCTCAGAGGAGTAGGGGGAGTTCGTGATAGTCGCTTACGGGAGGAAATCTTTAGTTGTGTACAAGGTAAGTCAAAATAAGTGGGCGCCAGCTGCCAAATCCAGCTGATTGTAGGTCCTCGTGGAAGGCCGAGAAGTTAACAGCTTACGGGAATGGAACTCACTTTTATTGTGCCTCCTCCTATATATTTGAAGCTTGCCATGCACATACAAATACAGAGTACACAGTAATAAAAGAGGCAGTAAATTTTAAAACACATATAATGAAATTATTAAAATGGCGATACAGGAAATGACTACAAAAAAAAGGACAATCAACTGTGTTTTTATAGTTACATAGTATACAACAGTATACAACAGAAATTTGAACGTTCGGAAAACGAAGCTCGCCGCCTTTGGGCGCACGATATTTACTTTATTCAAATAGCTGCGTGGCCAAAGGCGTCGGGATTACAGGCATCATACAATATAAACGAAATTACTTTTTACAAATATTAGTGCAAATAAAAACAATCTGCGACTAAAGGTCGCTTTTTGTTCCAATAAAACAAAGTTTAATTAGGTCATATTTTGCAAGTCGCGCGTAAGTTTCTTTTCACCACACACAAAAACCTAGTCTGTTTTTACCTTAACTTCCGATGAATGGATTAGAACAAGATAGGCACAATGTAAGGGCGATTTTCAGATGCAGGAAAATACGTTGATTTCAACAGGTTGTTAATCGTTGAACGATAGGCAGGACTCTCCTAATGATGGTAGCAGCAAAGAGACAGGCGCTGAACTTCGAAATTAATCCGTCAAGGCGATCGGTAGATTCGCAATGATTTGCCTCTTGTTTGGGTTTAAAATCCTAGCGTACTTCTATAAGATCCGACAATTGTCGATGTGTTGTTTTCACCCCATGGTAAAGCAACGAAACGAAAATTACACCAGGTATACCCGTCGAAAACCCAAGCCGACACTTGCAGCATTCGATTTATTTACGACCCTCCCCTGAAGATGTAATTTGGGAAGACTGGAGCCATTAAAAGTGGAAAGCTAACTGACTGTAAAAACGCAACGGAAATCTGCACCTCCCTCACAAAAAAAAATTGCACCATATTTCGAAATGCTTCTAGAACGAAAGTCACCACGCGCGACCTTCGAGAGAAGTCTAAAAACATTTCCTAAATGCTACACTGTTTAACAAAGACATTCCTAGAAATCCCGTCTGATCGGCGAAAATATAACTTACAAAGAAAAAAAAACCTTGAAAAATTCTGGGACTAATTTGGTCATAAATTAATTTCTGAAAGGAAATACTAACAAACCTGCAGTCAACACAACTCAATCTTAGAAAGACGCAACATAGTGAAACGGTAACCCAAATTAAACCTGCAATTAAAATAACGTTATTAATTTCTACGAAGCGGCAAATAAATTACGGAATTAATTCATATAGAGCAGCAAGTTTTTAAAATAACATAACAACTTTTCTTCAAAGTATCAGCACAAGGTTTATCTGCTTGAAGTTCCTGCTACGTTTTCTAATCAACTCCTAGTGCTGAGATATTCCTGTATGCTTTACTTTTACCTGCTTTATTTTTACCAGAGTTGACACATTTTGAATGAGTGTTTACGATTAATAAGAAGGAAAAAGTTCACATGGCTACCGAAGCCATCTTTTTCTTGGTTAAATTGTGGTAACTGGCAAGACATAAAATTTTGATATGCCTAGTGTTATGGGTTTTTACTGTTTAATAATATTCTTGGAAGTACCCTAGCTGAATCTAATGATATGGATATACATGTAATGTTTTTTATTTCGAGGCTTTGAAAGATAAAATTTAACTAGGACCACTAGTTTTAACCGCTTAATGTTTAACCACATATCTGCCCAAAAAAGAATGGAGTTAATTTTGCTTTGTACTCAATTATTTTATTAATGAGTCTTGTGGTATCGTGTTACTATATGTCCTAAATTCATTATTTATGCTGCGGATTTGACACGTGCGCATTACTTTTCATTAAAACCATAACGCAACTATATTTTATTCACGATTTATTTACGATTATCGTTAGTAAGCGCTAAGTTGTTCAGCCATTATAACTTCATAACTTTATCGTAACTCCACCCATTTACTTTTGTTATTAGTGGAATTACATGTTAGGAAGACAGATTTACACGGCACTTGTAAACTACTTCATATTGTCTATTCTCGACAAAATGGTAATGTTACCTTAAAAATAAGCAGGAGGACTCTTATTGTCCAGGCATCATTAATAATTGAAGAAGTCGTAGAGGTTCCTAAATTATATGCGCAGAATATCATTTGAAGAGAAACTTGCTATTTGAATACGGTTTGAAAATTATTCTAATATTTTTACGAACATAAATTACATAATTTAAGGGTAATTGTTTCTTGTAGAGTATCTGCAAACACGGTTTATATTATATATAAAATAATTTGAACTTATAGCCGAGGTCTCCTGACCTAGCTATCATCGATTTCTGCCTATGGTGTATATAAAAACATACCATGAACTTATATCGCGTTCATGCCTTCATACATGATAGTTGAACAGCTTGATGATGTGTGGAAAAACGCGTCCTAGATCTCGCTCAATCAAATCAACAAACCATGCATAACATATTCACAGTTTTAACAACATTGCCTTAAAACTGCACTCTTCATTATATTTGGAAACTTCTTAACGAATTCTTGCCTGTAGAGAGTATTCTAATTTAACCGATCTTTTAATTTAGCATATGTAAGGCTGTACTTTGTTTATATCGACTTGTAAAAGACATCGAAGGGAAATGGAGGTAAATAATAAACATCAAACTCGAAAATTTATACGACGAAACTAACATAATTAAAACCGTTAACCTATAAAGATTGCGACGGTTTGGGCATCTTATGCGAATAAATGAAGAAAGGATGGTGAAGAAGGTCTACGTCGCAATCCCGCAAAACAGAAGACAGGGGCAGGCCGAGAAATAAATCGAAAGAAGGTTGGGGAATGGGAAATTGCAGAATGAAAATGAATGATAGAACCAAATGGAGCAGGGTGAAAAAGGAGACAATTATCCAAAATGTATATGGAAGCTGAAAAAGAAGAAGAAGGCTATAACTTTTTAATTTATTTATAGTACCAGTTTTGTAAATGAGCTATCCGTGGGGAAGTCCCGCAGGGATACATATGTTATTCATATTTTTCCTGATTCTAATAGATAATAGAAGATTTGCAGAAGTGGTCTGTTTATTTGTACAAAAGAAACAACATTTGTAGATCAAAACAAACAGAAGATTTTCAGTAGTAACGCAAATGTACCTTAGGATAAATGAATGTTGGAGGGAGGTTTAACATAGAAGTAGAATAAATGGAGGAGGTGGAAGAGTTCTCTTAGTTAGGTAGTGTAAAAAATGTAGATGTGGAATTGGTTAAGACGTAGAGAGGAAGAACATGATTTCATGAGAGTAATAAAACTAGTTAACGTAAATGTACAAAGTGTTCATCTACATGGAGCCCAAATCATCTGAAAGAAAAATCAACAAGCTGTTGTAAATTGTTATCAAGTGGTTAAGAAGAAAATACACATGAAAACCTGTGGTGGATTACCAAAAAGAGAAAGTATGATAAGGAAGTTAATGATAAATAAATTGAAGAGAAGGTGCATGGGCTACTCCGCAACAAACTACAGAGTGGTATTACAAGATACATTGTAGATGTCAATGTTGATGAAAAGGAAGAATAGGAAGACTAACAGCAACATAGAGAAGCAACTTGAGACAAAGAAGAAGGTACTAATAGGAAGGAGCGAAAAGAAAGCATTGTAAAGACTGAAGAACTGGAACAGGAACCAGTAAATTAGCCACCGAATTTAAAAACTTAGAATCGGTATACGAGGATTAACTACCATGTATTTAAAAAAATAACAACACTGTTGGTTAAGTGAACATGGCTACTGAAACGTCAGCAGGCAGTGACAGATAAAGGTTTATATTTTTGAAACAGTAAGAATTCAGATTCCGCGTTTGTCGTTTTCTGAGATATCGTTGCTTACTTTGCTATAAAAGAAAAACCATACGTATTTGAGTGTTGTTAATATAAGATAACATAATCAAACTAATTCATTTTCTCCATGTAAAAGCACATTCAAATATGCGAGAACTATGGTCCAGGGGTCATGAGTTTAAAGGTGGCACACTAATATAGAGATTTTAAAAATGGCCCAACAAAAGTGCGCGTTGAGGAACGAAGTGGGAGACCTTCTATGGTCAGTGATTATCTTGTGGTAAAAGTAAACTAGAAATTTCGTGATCTGCATTTCACGATTTTGGGAAATGATGTTGACGGATGTTCACAAAAACCAGGAAATAGCCTGTGCTAACCTTCCTGCATGGCTACGAAACAGACGGCGACGAGTACGTGAATCATATTGTGACTGGCGTCGAGATTTTTTATATAAATATTGAAACCAAGCAACAGTCAATGCAGCGGAAGCATGCGAGTTCCCCGAAACAATTCAAACGAAAGCTGGAGAATCGGAAGCTTATAGCGTCTATTTTTTTGGGACAGGAAGGGCACTAGAACATGTACCACGATATGATAAATGTTTAAATTTGAATGGCGACTAAATATAGAATTCATCTTTACATTTTTGTTTCACGGTTGATCGTCCCCTGATTTTCGAATAAGCCTAGTAAGTAAAATGAGGCGTAATCACAGTGTGCAAATAACAATTTTAGTGAAAATATGTTCATTTTATACATTGTGAGGTTATATTTATAATAACAATCTAAGTTTTTCAGTACCATCTAAATCCCCTGACACAATTCCTTAGAGGCATTTAACTATTAATAACATTCTATTGGTAGAACGGAGGTTACATAGTCCTTAAATATGATGGTCTTTGTTATACCCTATATGATAATGAATTCTATTACCGCTAACTTTACCCTAGTAGATGTCAAACTTAACAATCATAAAGGTTGTCCAAGTATCTCGAACAAAATTTTTGTGTAAAATTATATAATGTGGTAATTAAATATGTTTTTGAAATTATATCATAACTTAGAATAAAGTTCTGCACTGTTAATAGTAACATGTCATAAGAAATTATTTCTAATAAAAATAATTAACTTTGGTGTCATTCGAATTCAGTTATTTGGGAGTTATTTTTCCCCAAATATTTTGAAACAATACTAGGTACTGAAAAATACTGACGGCAAAATCCATAGAGCAAAATGTGTTACTTACTATCTTAATTATTTGCAGGAAAATAGTATATGCACGGTATGTGGCTTTTCTCTTTCCTGTATATGCCAGGAGCTTAATATTTGAAATCACGAAGCCCAGCTTTCGAATAGAGCCGTTAGCTTCTTGCTTATATCCATTACAATAGCTATTACGTTTTCACGTGCTGTTTTGCATGTGGAAACCAATTTAGTTAACGTGACACGTATTTTCCTGTATTTCGTATGGTTCCAATCAGAATACAAGTCTGAAATAATCTCTGCCTTTTAGAAAAACATTTCTGCGAGAAAAAGTTGATGAGGTCAATCGAGCAAGCGAACGAAAAAATGGATACGTTTTGAAATTTTATAATTATAAGTATATTTTAAAAGTATAGACTTATTACGAGTATACAGATTCGTTCGTTTTTAGAGAGGTTAAGTTTTTATTTTGCTAAAAACTAGGAGTATGAGTCGCTTAGAGACGTAAAACTTTAAATTTCTTAATAGTGACGTTTGAAATGTAACAGCTTTTAGCTATTTTGTGAATAGCTTGTTATATCTTTTTCTTTAGAAGCAGGAAGATAGCAGTAAATTGTATATAATCAGATAATGGCTGAATTGGTAGTTCAGTGCTAGACCTAAACACATCCGCATATATTCCTATGTATGTACGGTTGTCTGCACATACCGAGAATTTATGTCAACTAAATAGGGGTAGTTTAGATACTTGAATACTATGGCAATTTTGACAATTTTCAGTGGCATGCGTTACGGAAATATAATTTAGTGTCCTGTCATCTGTCAAGCAAAAGGTTAAGTTCATCATCAACAGCCATCTGTACCACTGTTTGGCAACGGCCTCTTCTCTACCACGCATTTCTCCTTAGCGCTAAGGTAGAAATACCGGGGACCTACAACTTAATGCCGAATCCGAACGACACTAATTCCAGAGAAGGTTTTTAGTATTAATATCCCACGGTTCCAAGCCAGATTGGGAAATTGTGTGTGGTTGGTTGCAGTACAAGATTTTTATAAATTTGCGTAGTCATGCTTAGGTTTAGAACCCAAGTCAAAATAAACGTATGCTGAGAAAGCGAACGCTCTACCAACGAAGCTACCACCACACACAAAGGTTAAGTTAGCAACTATAATATTTATAAAGTCATTAATGTCCGTAGGCCTCATAATGGAATAAGGTAGATATGTCGTTGAATAAAACCAAAGTCAAACCCCACAAATCCCTGGAGTAAAGCGGAGAGCGTTTGTACTATTATATCCAAAGCTTGGCTCTCTTACCACTGAGCCATTCCCACCCATCGTAAATGATTTTCACTGCAGGATATTTAAGAAAAGAGCCAACATTCTTAAATTCACTAACTGTAAATTCATTGTACGCACGAAGTATTGCAAAGTATTGTGAAAATCATGTACATAACCTTTTACTTGACAGATGACAGGATATAAATTAGATTTGCGTTATGTACGCCGCTGAAGTATCTTATTTCTCCGGTACTCATCATATCTGGTGAGCATTACCCTATTTGCCACCAGGGGAGGCGTCCAATGGGAGACCATAAATCCCCACACGGAGTCCTAGTAATAAGGTATCTGAATTATCCCTATTTAGTTATCAGAAATTCTCAGTATATGAAAACAACTGTACCACAGTAGTTTAATGTTCAATTCAATGTCGGTAGGAAAATTACGTTTATAAAGTATGGATGCATTACTGGAATCAGTCCACTGCGATTTGATGTTCTTAAAATAATCTGCAAAGAGGATATGTCGTTAAGACGGGATCTACTTTGAAAAAACTAATCATTTCCGGTATTAATTTACAATTTTGCATATTCACAAAGTGCAGAGAGAGTATATTAGCGTTGCGTAGAGACGGAAAACTACTTATCTTGGCCATATCCTCAAGAACGACAAATGTTGGCACTATTAGATAATTTGAAGGATAAAACAGAATACAAAAGACGTGTGGGAAGGAAACTTATGTTCCTGCTACAAAACATAGAAAAACTATTCCAAAGAGCAGAACACAGGGAGGCATTCAATATAGTTGTCACTAACCTTCGATAGGGAAAATCAGCAAAAGATGAAGATGAATTTCTGGAAGAGGAAGTTACTTGTTTTTATTTTGTATCTGAAGAAGATTCATTGAATCGAAATATAAAATACTTTTTTATTCGCCGTTATTCGTATTTTAATTGGCTGCTGCTTTCCCTAAGTTATTAATTTAAATACGTCAGCTGTAAAACATCTTAATATACTACCTGGAACATGTAATGGGAAATGTTCTTCATATTTCTGCTCTACTAAACTCTTCAAAACCAAGCATCCCTTCAAGATGTCAACACATCAAACCTTTTCAACGTCGTTCGACAACTCCATGGAGAAAATATTGAAAATTGCTTAAGAACCATAAAGAAAACCAGTTTAACTATTGTAAAGGTGAGTGAGAGAATAAGCTTTTTAAGAGAATGCAAATTTCAAAAACTCGTACCAAAATTTCTACAAAAAAATTTTTCCAACATGCATTTTAACCATAACAACAACCATCAAAAGTTAAATGATTCTTTTCAAATTTTTATTAAAAAAACTTTAAATTTACTATCAATGACTCTTACAGTGAATTAAACTATTTAAAACAAAAAATTACTAATAATAAAAAATATTTAGAGAAAAAGAATATACCACAAAACTTAATAATTCACTTTCTTATAACTACTAAAAAACAAATAGACAAATTAACCCATTAGTGGACAGAGTCCCTTTAGAGGGACGTCTATAAAAGTGTTGTTTCTCCTAAAATGGTGGGGTGATTACTTGTAGGTGTGGTGGGGTGTTATTCTGGAGACTTGCAGAAACCTGTGTGTGCATTTATTGTTTGTGTTAGTGCCAGTAAAGTGCAGACTCTGTGAATATGGATCCCGAGATTTATTCAACTAGAAATGGAGGGTATGTACAATTATTTTTTGTATGTTATGGATCATTTAGATAATTTTTTTTGTTGAAAACATAAAAATATAATGTGTATTTTAGTGATTTTGGTGGGTACTTCTTTTGTTTTTTGCATTTGCCGTTTCTTATCTTGACATTTATATTGTGTCCCTTACAGGGGACGCTGTCCAGTGTGCCTTTATAACGTTGTCGAATTCAAATTTTAGGCTCACGCTGGCTCAGCTCATGGATTGCCTAGAAGATGATCCAGATGATATGCAGCAATCAGATATATATATCCTCCCACCAGAAGAAGGAAATGAGACTGAAGCCGATAGTGATGGATCTGACGATGAACACACTGGCGATGTAAATCACTTACCGCGGGGAATATTGAGTCAACCTGCTGAAATTGTTCCTGTATCTCAACATGATGAAGACGGCTATGAGGCTGAAGACCTTATTCCTTTGTCCGAATTGATAAAACTTTGGAGAAGTGCCGCGGTTCGAGAACCTTACCGAAAATCAAAATGGGTTAAAAATCCTGAAGAAATGCCTGATAATAATCTGACTATCACCTGTACCCCGTCTCAACCTTCTGATGAAGCCGTGAATTCATCCAGTCCCCTTGATTTCTTCAAACTTTTTTTCGACAACGATGTAATGTCTTTGATAGTGGAGGAAAGCAACAGATACGCACTTCAGAAAAATGTTGTACTTGATTTGACACTAAATGAGCTGTACGTATTTTGGGGAGTACTTTTAGTATCTGGATATGGAAAGTACCCAAACAGGAGGCTTTATTGGTCCGCTGACGACGACGTCCCAAACATAATTCAGAATAGCATAAGACTCAAAAGATTTGAAAAAATTCTAAAATATATGCATTTCAACGATAATAGCAAAATTGTGAGGGAAGATAGGCTATATAAACTGCGGCCTCTGATTGATAAACTATAATACTAAAAACTATAAAATATTGTTTTAAGCTATATCATATTCATTAATTACGTATTTGCTAATAAAAAGTAACATATAACAGTGTTTTTTTTTACTTTAATTTTGTTTTTATTAATACCTATTTGAC
>JABXWE010104680.1:0-10911 GCA_014611495.1 Limonius californicus | reverse complement strand
CAGAATTAGCGACACAGCACAGAATGGCTACAGCAACATTAAGAGAAATAATTACAAGAATACAGGAAAGAAAGAAGTACTACAAAATAGATATACATAATTTCAAAAAGAAAAGCCTTCAAGTAAAATACAGGAAAGAACCTGATGAAAAACTGGAAAGAATAGAAAGGACGAAAGACGTTTGGTCACTAGAAGAAAGATGGATCACATTTAAAAACATCATAAAGGAGGAAGCAAAAAAGATCTGCGGTATGAAGTGCAATAACTCCAAATACAAAAGAACCAAATGGTGGAACGAGGAAGTCAAGAAAGAGATAAAAAAGAAGAAACAAGCATGGAAAAGATATCTCACAACTCGAAACGAGCAAGATAAAGAGGAATATAATAGAACAAGGAGAGGCAGGCCAAAATAACAATCAGAAACGCAAAAAGAAAAAGCTGGGAGGATTTTGGGAACGAAATAAAGGAATCCTATACAACAAATAATAGAAGATTCTGGACGATAGTAAGAGCAATGAAAGAAAAGAAAAGAAAAGAAATAACGGGAGTAAAAGACAAGCAAAATAACTTAACAAACAAATGTAGAAAATATTCTAAACGTATGGAAAGAATATTTTGCAGACAAATTTAGTTCTACAACAGAAGAGCAGCCACAAGATAATGATCAAGATGAGGAAGCAGAAGAAACTGAACTAGAAGGTATAAAGAGGGAAGAAGTTAAAGAAGAAATGCAAAAAATTAAAACAGGAAAAGCAGGAGGAGATGACGGAATTGACCCGGAAATGATTAAATACCTAGGAGAACAAGGCATAGAGTGGTTCTGGAAAATATGCAACACAGCATGGGAAAAAAGAGAAATACCATCGGACTGGGAAAACAACTTAGTGATACCTATCCACAAAAAAGGAGAACGAGCAAACTGCGACAACTACAGAGCAATATGTCTCGCATCCACTAGTTTCAAGATATACACAAAAATAATAGAAAAAAGGGTAAGACAACTAGCAGGAAAGGAAATCGAGGACGAGCAAGCAGCATTCATGCCAGGAAGACAGACAAACGATAATATATGTATAATTAGAAATATAATAGAGAGAAGTCTACAGAGTGGGGACGAAATCTTATTGGCGTTTATAGATCTCAGAGCGGCATTTGACTCAATAGAGAGAGAAGTGGTTTGGACTGCTTAAAAGAAACTAATATCCCAAACTCACTAACACAAATAGTGCGCAACACCTACAAAAGAGTGAACGGAAGGGTTCAGATAGCAGGAGCAAGATCAGAAAAATTTGACTGGAGGAAGGGAATTAAACAAGGAGATAGCCTCAGTCCCCTCCTTTTCATACTAATAATGAATAAGCTGATTAGGAAAACTAGAGAAAAAACGAAACATCTCCAAACTACAATAGGATATCTAAGGCTGGAACCCATGAAACTGGATGCTCTAATGTATGCGGACGATATCGTCCTCATAGCGGATTCCAAAAGGAAGATGCAAAGACTAATGGATATATGGGTGGAGGAGATTGAAATGCTGAAAATGGAAGTTAACATACAAAAAAGTAAAGTAATGATAATAAACGAGAAAGAACCGGACAATACTCAAATAATATGCAAGAGCACAGAAATGGAAAAAGTAACGACGTTTGAATACCTGGGAACCATCTTAACAAACGACGGAAATATAGAAGTAGAACTAGCGAACAGGGCGAAAACATCGAACAAATTGTACTACGCACTAAGAGCATTACTAGGGAAAGCGGAAATGAAAATTGAAACCAAATTAAGGATCTACAATGTCATAATTCTACCGACACTAATCTACGCCTGTGAAAACTGGACGACACAAAAGAAACACATCGGAAAAATGGACGCAATGGAGATGAAACAACTAAGAAAAATAGCTGGAAAGACGAAATGGGACGGAATTACAAACAGCACAATAAGAGAAACAATCAAACAAGAACCAATAGGGAATAAAGTAATAAAGAGACAGCTAAATTGGTACGGGCATATAATGAGAATGGAAACAAATAAACTAGTGAAAAAAGTGTGGGGAGCAAAAAATCACAGGAAAAGAAAAAGAGGAAGACCAAGGAAAACTTGGATACAACAAATAATAGATGTAGGGAAAGAAAACGGCAAAACATCAAAGAACTGAAGGCGATGACAGCTAACAGGGCGAAATGGAAGAAGTGGATAAACGAAGAGATCAACTAAACCATCCCAATTCCGACACCCGAAAGGGTATAAGGACGGGGCGAAAGAAGAAGAAGAAATTAAGCATAAAACGTCATATTCTATATTTGGATTATTTTAGTATGGAATTTGTAGATATTTTAAAAATTAAACTTTTAGTAAAGTAAACTAATTTTTTGGCTCTTACGAACATCAACCTAATAGTGTGGATAAAATTTCGAGTTGTTTTGGCACTTCTTGTAAATACATAGCAGACACATGTCTGGTACTAATGTGGAGAAGAATTGCAGACAACGCCGGGAACGTTACGGAATACCTAACTTGTAGATACAAATACTTTATATAAAACTTGCTGTGCAGATAACAAATTATAACTATATTACACGACGCCTTGGGAATACAAAAGAGGAGTTAAAAAGAAATTATTATATGATTAACACCACAGCAGAACAAATGATAAACGTGAAAGAGTATATTAAATGGATATATTGTCTGTGTAAAAAATATAACTATGGATATACTTGAATGTCATTTTCTAATCAATCATTGCCATTAAATAATAAATGAAAAACATTTCACTGAGAAATATAATCGCTTTTCTTCCAAAAATCCTAACTATTTTTATTCATATCAATTCGTCTTTATCCCGCTGACGTTTCAAAGATCTTTTTCTGTGTATAGGCAAATGGTCTGTTCTATGAGCCCTCTTTGTATGTATGCCGGACAGAAGGCTAACCTAACCTGTCAAACACAGAAAAGAGCAGTTCCACTACAAGGTTTACGATTCTCAAAGCTGTTTGTACGACAACCGGGACCAACGGCTTTAAGTGCCATCCCAAGCACGACCGGTTGCACATGCCATTACATTACGAGTACCATTTGATGGACGTCTGCAGTGCACCGCTGTGCCACCGAAACAAAAATCAGCCGTCAAAACCCTCCCAGGTCGGGCAACTAACGTTTCCGTGCGTACATTCAAAGTTAGAATAATTGTGATTACTACCTTATTTATGTAAAATCAACCTAAATTGAAGGGGGAAGTGAGTGAGATGACAGTAAAACATCAATTACGGTGAAATAAATATTCTATCTTGCTTACGAAAGTAAAGTGAGGTTATGTATGTGCTTTGATGGGCAAATTTTTCGATTGGCTGCGGCCATTTTTCCGATAACATTTTTGGTAATAACGTTTTGGCACTTAGAACGTCCAGCTTACAATGTAAGTAAAATTTTGAGTGGTTTCGCCACTTGTTTCAAGTACGTAGCAGATACAAGCATGGTACCAATGTGGGGAAGAATTTCAAGCACGGGCCCGCTATGCAGTAAAAACACATTACAACAACATTTTTGTTTGCCTTCTGCCATTTGCAACCTTGAAAACGCTAGTAGTTGCGGATCCGCATCAAACGGGCAAATTCAACAATATAAAAAATATGGCGACTCTCTGATTTTTTCCTATAAAAATGCTTTGGTAATAATTATTTGGCACTTAAGAACGCCCAGCTTATAATGTAAGCAAAACTTTGAGCGGTTTCGCCACTTATCTCAAGTACGTAGCAGGCACAAGCCTGGTACCAATGTGGGGAAGAATTACAAGCACGGGCCTGTAAAAAAATCTACATTTTTTATTGGCTTCGGCCATTTGCAACATTGAGAACGTATGACTTAATATTTTAGCTTGTTGTACAAATAGAACTGTTTGCTTCTTAACTTTGTGTTATTTTCTTGCTCTTGTTGGCGTTCACTGAACAATAAGTTTGGCAGGTAGGCAAGGGCTACAGGGACGAAAAAACTGACACTTGGTATTCGCTTAAAGTATAGAATACAAGTTCAATCATTTTTTACTTGAAATCTTTGGCGTAGCTGAGATTTACAATTTCAAAATGTATCTGTAGGCGCTTCTTATTCAGCTTAGTGTTCATTCTTATTTTTATTTAAACACTTAATATTCTGATAAATTGAAGTCAATGGAAGATAATAACAATAACCATTTTTTTTTATCAGAAACAAGGTGTTTGTAGAAATATTCGTGTAGTTAAAAACTCATGATCAAAAATCGAATCTGAATAATAGAAATTCCAGAGAAGGGTTTTGGCATTAAGACCTTATGGTTGCCAAAGCCGGTTTGAGAAATTGTTTGTAGTGGGTTGCAGCACACTATTTTTATAAGCTGCATGCTAATACTGGGGAGGCAAACCCAAGCCATTACCGCCGGTATATCCAAAACGCGAGCGCTCTGCCAACTCAGTTACCACCACACACATAGCTATCGTAGACTATTCTTACGAACACACTGGACAAAGAGGAAAAGGGATAAGAATAACTCCACTTCCACCACGTTTGTGATATCTGCTAATATTCAGTTAACTATTACTTTGTTAACTCACCGAAATAGGACTAGCAGTGACAGAATTTGTATATGTGTTTCGACCAAAGAAATCCAGCAACTTCTCCTTGGCTTGTTTTTCAGCAGCTCGGGGTCTAAGCAGCTCCTCTTTGAGTCTGTTTGCTTCTGCAGCCCGCCGTTCTGATTCTTCGACCAATCGAGCAGTCAACATCTCCGCTTCTCGACTTTTACGTTCTAAATTTACCTAAGGCCATTTTGCATTGGTTACACATTCATTTATTTAAAGTAGTGCACAATGTGATTACCTTTTCTTCTTCAGTACGTAAGGCGCTAAGCCGCATGCGGGTGATTTCTTGTTCAGCTTCTGATGCCTTCTGACTCAAAAGCATAGCTTCTTCTTCTGCAACTCTGCTCTTCTCGGCAAGCAAATCGGTGCTTTCCTCAGAACGTCGCTGTTAAAATGTTAAATATTTTATTAATCTGTTGTATTATAGGAACATTCTAGAAAACATGTAAAAATGGCTGCTGGAGGACATACAAACTGAAGTTATCATACTTACTAAAGTGTATTCAAGATAAGAATGACACTGTAGTAAACAAATCCACGTGTTAATCTAAAATCACGTAGTAAAGAGAAAGCGTGTGATTGGTCGGTTGCAAGTGAAAGTTGAGTGATTTACTAATACTGTGATGCTTGTTCACAAGACTCGTAAATAATGCAGAGCGCTTACGCGATTGTTACTACTACTAAGTGCAGTGTCTGTGTTTTATTGTGTTGTGACCGCGTATGTTCAGATTTTAAAACAATTGCGATGGATCCCAATACCCTAAAACGGAAGTGTTATCTTATATCTTTGAGTGAGAAGCAGATAATTGTGAACCTCTACAATACGACGTTGAACCAAAACCCAGAAATTGCTTTAAAAGATATTGTAGAATTTGTTGCTAACAATGTTGGTGTTAGTTTCACATCTGTAAGAAACGTTCTTAAAGAGTTAAAGGAAAGTAACACACTCGCGTCCCCAAAATTAACTACAGAGCGGAAAAACATTGTAGATGAAGTAGAAGAGGCTGATCTATGAGTAATTCAGAGAAACTACTTATAAATTTTCGAATTTATGGTTTTTTTATTCGGTACATATTTTACGTATAATTTTCTTTTTGTATTTTTCTTGCATTATGGTAAATTGTGTAGAGAAACATTACGATGTTACCAGAAGGACGATCAATATTTTATACGGAAGCAACATGAGTGAACGCAGGTGGGTTGTGTTTTTTTAAATATAAGTTATAAATCACATTATGTTATTTTTGAATAAACGTTTTAAATGACTTAATAATCTATTATTTTTTCTCTAAATTTTAGGACATACAAAAATAAAGGTATGGGTAGACATAACTATTATATCGTCACGATAAGTTGCAAACATTTAACCTAATATGTAATTCTTAAATTTTCTATTCACCTAATGAATTACCTATCATGAACTCGTTAATGAGGAATAATTCTGATGTAATATTTGTTGTATTTTTTTGGTTAATTCCTATGCTTACTTAATATCCCATTTCTAATATATTTTTCAGAATGTACAACCAAACTTTCTACATCTTCGTCACCCACAATTTGGATGCCGCATTGTATAAAAAAAAGTTCTTTTTAGAACCACAATTGTTTCAAGAAAAGGAATTCTCGCACGAACGTTTACAGCTGTATTTGCATCAAAGGGTTTGCACTACCTATTTCTATTTACGCGCGGCAAAATACGTAAAATATTTAAGCGTGTGGATTAGACTCGCTGTCTGATGGTTTGTTTACTACAGTGTCATGCTTATCTTGAATATACTTTGCATGTTTTAAAGATCTTTGTTTATTTAATTAAACTAAAATTAAATTTTAATTTTAAATATTTATCATTTTGTTTTCTAGTACAGTTTAGAAATGAATTATCATCAATAACCTGCAATACACTTTATTTTCTACAATTGCTGTCATAGTTCTGTTTCATTAAATTCCAATTTATTTAAGCTTGCCCAGCCATTTACATCAATAAATTTATTTGTTTATAATTCCAATATTCATCAATGATACAAAAATATACAGATAACAAATTCAGTTAAATACTGGTAAAAAAAATTTTGCTGGATAAATTTGGAAACCTCTATAGAAGTTGTGAAAACTTCCCTCTGTATGTCCTCCATCTATCATTTATAAGTGGTCGTGATCATGGAATGCTCTATTGAGATTGAATAGAATATAAGCAGTGAATTTAATTGTCTAAAACAAATAACCCTTGATATTTGAAAATGGCTGCTGGAGTACACACACAGTGAAGTTATCACACCCACTACATTGGTTTTCAAATTTTTATAGCTCTTTTTCTTCCATTTCCTTCTACATAATAATAAGCTTAAAATTCAATTTTAAAAGTTTACCATTTTGTTTTAATATGTTCAAGGGCAGTCATAATGTGATATCTCATTTCATACATTGTACATAATAATTGTAACAGTATTGGTTGATTCAGTTTTCATTTTACCCATATCTTATTGATTACGTATACCCCTTGGTATTACTTAGCCGAATGGTGAAATCTTATCGACAGGCTTGATGATGAACTTCTTGTCGTCGAAACTAATATGTCTAATTTCAGACCACGTGAAAGTCGGCTTTGGCTGAAGCTTGTTTTCCTCTTGATAAATATTTAGTCCTAATGCTGTTACACCTAGCCAAAGTTCAGTCTCTTTTTATTCTGAAAATATTTTATTTATAGTATATACTATATACAGTACTTAAATCTACTCAAGATAAGCATGAAACTGTAGTAAACAAACCCACGTGCTAATCGGAAATCACGCGGTAACGCAAAAGCGTGTGATTGATCGGTTGCAAGAGAAAATTGAGTGATTTACTAATACTGTGATGCTTGTTCACAAGACTCGTAAATAACGTTTACAGCTGTATTTGCATCAAAGGGCTTGCACTACCTATTTCTATTTACGCGCGGCAAGCTACGTAAAATATTTAAGCGTGTGAATCAGACTCGCTGTCAGTTGGTTTGTTTACTACAGTGTCATGCTTATCTTGGATAGATTTTAGGGATGGCGTATGTTCAAGGTTGCACGACAGAGGCTGCATAAAGAAGAAGATATACAGTCTGAGTGATCTTTGTTGTAACAGCATATACTTCGGTTATTAGGAGAGATCGCAAAAAGCTTAAAATGAAAAGTTTGTGTATATTAGAACCATGTCCCGGTGGCTCTTTATATAAAATAATTCATCATCAGGCTTTTGAGATATTTGTACAAATAATACAAATAATATTTTCACAAGTATAAAGATTGCGGTAGAAAACCCACAGATAAGAGAAGAATATAAATAGACAATACATTTAGCACAAGAAAAATTCAGCAACAACAAATAAGATTGTTCTTATTAAGAAGATTATATGTAAAGATACATGCATAGGAAGAAGACATAGAATGCCTAGAACTCTATTAAAAGCGTAGCTCTAATATTTTTGGACATCGTAAGAAGATGCAGCAAGATCGGTGAAGTTTTTAGAAAAGTGTTTTTTTTTTTAGTTTGTGTAGAACCTAAGATGTTTTAGAGGCTAATTTAGAACGTGTATTAAGTGTCTATGTAATAAAAAACTAGTTTGGAAAGTAGCGTTGAAAAATTATGAACATTTATAAATTATTTATTTTAACTGTCATAATTAAAATTGTAATTGTTTTTTTTTAGATCCATGTATCCTTTGGTATATTTTACGCAATTTTAGCATGTTGATATGATTTTTTGTCGGTGGCTAGCCTGTATTGTTTTTATAAAACAATTTTTAAAAAGTTCTGTGTAGTTTTTAGGTGTGAATACACGCATTTTTATGGTTGTCCTCAAATTTAAAATTTAATTGCTTTGTTGTGTTTAATAAATACGTACGTTAAAATTTTAAAACGTGTTTATTTAACGAAAGTATGTTTTAGTCAACTTACCAAGGTAATTTAACAAAAAAGTTATTACAAGTGGAGATTTTTTGGAATTGGGGGTTGAAGATTGGACTAAAGAACGCCACTGCACGCGGTTCCTGAGTATGCTACAAGGTCAACACCTCATCTACGAAAATATTTACATCAACACGAAAGATAGCAACTAAAAGGTAATTCAAAAATTACTTACCTATTTAGAGATACACCTGAGCTTCGGATTCCCGTGGAAGGCACTACCAGATTATATTTGGCCTGTTTAGTGTTGTATGAGAGTTCTATAAAACACATATAGGTTTTTACGAAGTGCAGCTCACGAGTTTAGCCTACTTGGATTTCGCTGGCTGTTGGGGTTATATATGTGTATGTCCATTTGCTATTATAATACGAGAACGCTATAAACCGACTATCTGTGACGTAGTTATCATGCTCGAGAGCTATACCTTGGTATATTTTATTTGATTTCTTTTGGAGGCTAGTTTTCAATTTGTCACCTGGCGCCCAAAATTTAAATTAAGTATCAAAGTTATAAATCTTCAATAAATTAATTACGATTGTTAGTTGCAAGGTGATATTTAAAAATTAATTTAATTTTTTTTGTATATTGTTTATTTTTCTCCTTAGCAACCGATTATATCGTAACAATATATATATATATATATATATATATATGCATTTAGTACTGATACACCTCCGAACGCTACGTTCTTATCTCGAGTTTGCCTCCGTTTTTACGAGTTCGCCTCCGAATTCGGACACACGTTTTGCCTTGTTATCATCTCGCAAATTTGGTTGCTGACGTTTTACATCATGTGGAAGATTTTAGCTCGGAGTTGGAAATAACCTATATACACCAACTTATACAGGGTGTCCTTTAAATACCTTAAAAGCTTCAGGTAGCACTCTTCTGTAAGAAATACAGTCCTCAAAAACACTAACACGAACTTCCTATAGTGCTTAGTTTCCTCACACGAGACACTTAAAGAATATTATACTTAGCAACGTTGACGATGTCTTTGCATTTATGGAGAATTTAATTAGTAGGCCGACATTACATGAAGCAAAATCGAGATGTCCAAAAATTACTTTTTTATCATTTCAATTTTTAAATTACATAATATTCATTTATCATTTTTAACCGCGTCTGGTAAAAAGAGGTAATTAATAAACTGAATGACAGTGATGTTGATTTAAAAATTAGACTGTTCATTATTACTCTTATCTGATATTTTTTAAATTGTTTGAATCATTCTGCCAATGCAAACTATTCTGCTGGAATTTAAATAATAAAACCAAAATCATTATGCACAACCCTTTTTGTATTTTATTAATTTACAAATTGTTCAAAATTTCTGCCTCCAACTTCGTGGCATTTCATTGCCCTTGTAATAATGGATAATTGGACACGCCGCAGCATGTCTTCGTTTATGGTTGTCGCCGCCTCACCTATACGCTGTACCAAATCTTCGTAATTTTCAACAGGCGTCAAATATACCAAGTTTTTCAAATGACCCCACAAAAAGAAATCAAGTGGCGTCAAATCGGGACTTCGTGGAGGCCAGGCTACCCTACTTCCGCGACCTATCCATTTTCGTGGATAATTTTCGTGAAACCATTGCCTAACTCTAGCAGCGTAGTGACTTGGAGCTCCGTCTTGTTGCATCCACATATCCCGACGAACTTGCAAAGGAACATCTTCTAATAAAGGTGGAAGGTCGTTATTTAACAAATTTAAGTAGTTCTCAGCATTTAATCGGTTAGGTAGTACAAAAGGCCCAAGGAGTTTATTATCTACGATTCCTGCCCAAACATTCACTGAAAACCGAACTTGATAAATTCCGTGGTGCAGAGCATGAGGATTTTCATGTGCCCAGATATGTTGGTTGTGAGAGTTAAAGATGCCATTTCTCGTAAATGTCGCTTCGTCTGTCCACAGAATGTTGTTTACAAATCTTGCATTTCCTCTATGTTTTTCTAATAACCAATCGCAAAAGCTAACACGTTTCTCGTAATCTTCCTCTAATAAATGCTGTACTCTTACTTTATGGAACGGATAAAGTAGATCTTCCTTCAAGATGTTATAAACGGTGGTCTTGGAGGCACCAACAACTCTAGAAAGAGCACGCACGCTAGTACCCGGATCATCTGTACAAGTTCCAGTACCTCCTCTTCTAAATTTCCGTTTCTAACATATCTTGGTCGGCCTCTATCAGCATTGGGAGCAGGACGGATATTTCCTGTTTCTCTAAGCCTTTGATTTGTAGCCCGAATTACCACATGGCTGGGATGTCTTCTATTCGGAAAACGCTCGGCGTAAATCCTAGCAGCTTGATTGCAGTTTCCGTGGCACTCCCCAAGAACCCAAATCATGTCAACGTACTCGT
>JABXWE010104679.1:0-17640 GCA_014611495.1 Limonius californicus | reverse complement strand
CCTTGCACTTTTGTCAAATGTAGTATTTACGAAATTTATCATTTTTAACAGTACCTCCAGAAGAGCAACTAGAGCGTCAACTCAATATTAATCTTTACGTAATCAAGTGGCAGTCAGTCACTTATCGGCAGATACGTGCAACATTAAAGTTCTCGTTATTGTTTCCATGAAATTCTGTTTTAAAGATATGAACTTTAACACTCTCGTACAAGAAAACTAAGCTCCAAATACCTACTATTTTTGAAGATTTGTATTAAGCATTCATAAAGGAAAAATTCTACCTGAAGCTTTTAAGGCATTTAAAGGACACCCTGTATAATTACATGCTGTTTTGTATGTACATTGAATGAACATATATTTTACATTCAAACCTTCATAATAGAAGATTTTACTAAATTTAGAAAACTGTATGCTGCAATTTCAATGTTGGCGATATAAATGCACATCAAGCACCTGTCACACCAATACAGAAAATTCTATTGTCATTTATAGAAAAATAATATTAACTTACTCGCTCTGTCTATTTTCCCAGTGATGTAAAGTAAACAGTCATAGTGAGTGAGGGTGTACAAACCATAATGTAAAATTATAACCTAGATCTTGCCCTTTGGAAATCAAGCAGCGGCTTTACTTGCTTATATATCTGTAAGAGATTTTTCTTATCCCCAATTCATTGGTCAAAATCTGATGAACGGTGGTGTCAGCCAAATTCAACTCTTCCCCGATCATTCTGACTGTCAACCGACGATCTGAACGCACAAGATCCCGGACTCTGTCGACATTTTCATCGGTTCTTGAAAATAAAGGCCTTCCTCTGCGAGGTTCATCTTCAATCGACTCTCTTCCTTCTAAAAATGCCTTAAACCACCGAAAAGCCTGGGCCCTTGACAAAACACTGTCTTCGTAGGCCTGCCGAAGTTTTGCGAAAGTTTCCGTTGCACTGTGCCCAAGTCTGAAGCAAAACCTGATAGCATACCGTTGCTAGAAATTGATGTCACTCATTTCCAGAACGCACTAGAGAAACTGTTTCACAAAAGAAATGGCTATGGACAACCAAATGACTCTAGCGAGTTCAAACTCATACTGAAGGCGTATCACATGTTCACCTGCCGCCCCTTCCACTCCCGCGTCCTCAGTGTTGCCAGATCGAACACCACGCTACCAGTCTCATTACTTATTTTACAAACCCTGTATATTATAATTTAGAAATAACAGAGATTTACTTAAATTTGTTCATACATAATACGGGGTACATAAGAAAATAATTGCACGCCCCATTTTTTATTATCTTGAGTATGTTAAGGTAATTTATTTGGTTAATTGTTTTGTAGTCATATTCGTCGTTGAAACACAACATTTTCTTATAAACAATAAATCATATTTTCAATACAATTTCAATAACCTTAATGTGTGGATTACTTTAGTCACACATTTAGACATTTCGAGCTAGATTTCCTGATGTAAAACATCAATTAAATGTAGTTAATTCTGTGACCTGTGGGATTACATAAATTTATAAACACTCAGTATGTAGATAATATTTTTATTTATTTATGACAGAAAGCTTATTTATAATCACTCGATTTTGTTAGCATTGATAAAATTACACTGATATTGATGTGGTTTTACCCAAATTTACTAATGTTTGTTGTTACAGGCATTTCATTGTATAAACAATATTTCTTCTATGAAATAAAAAATAATATTAACATTTTTATTAAAACAATCAAGAACTAAATCGGCAACGAACCTTCCGAAAAATTCTAATTTAACGTTGAGGTCTTTATGAATAGTTTTGTAGCTACACCTATATTAGTCTGGAACCCCCCAAAATATTAAATTAACAATCCTATTTGGAAAATATGCCAGTGTTAGATAGAACACTGAGCTCCGGTGCGGAACGTCGGGAATTCAAAACCTCTACTGGAAGCCTGGCGATAGGTCTACTTAGTCGCTTTACATAATTGGAAATGAACAAAGGGTAATAATACGGTTGTCAAGTGCGTGACGCTCGCCACATCACTACGTGTCATGAATTTGGCACGCGACAACCGAGTGTAAGAGAAAAAATACGGGATCTCTGACCTTCAGCCTTGTAGGCGAAACTCCTTCACGGGGTGTAGACCTTCACTATTATTATTATTTGGTAAATAGTTAAATTTTGCTTGATGTTAGACACCTGAAATTTTTAGGAACCTGTGCGTTTGTGGGCATTTTTCAATGAAATTTTTGTAATAGCCTTAAATTTATTATCTGTATATTTGTATTATACATTTTACCGAAGTCACTTTGTTATCAATAGCAAACAGAACAACAATTATTCATCTAAGTTGTGGTGCACTCGACTACCTTATTTTTGAGCTTTGGTTTGTAATTATTGTGTATTGTATTGGTGTGAATTATATATTTGTACATACAGAATGGTACATATACCTTGTTTGGTGCAGTACTTGCTGTATGCAACACAAATTGCATATATAATGGCATATGCGTTATTATATAATAAAAATTGTGCTGGAATCCGTAATATATCGGACAAATTATTTGCTATACAGTGTATACAAACTAATTAGTACTGATGTTGTGTAAAACACTTGCCTGATTATTTAAGTTTTCAAATCCATTCCTCTCATTTATGACAGTTATTACCGATCGCCTAGTATAAAATGTCTCTACTCGCCATAAAAGTGAAAATTGGCTATATTTAGAAAGACGTTCCCATCTTAAAGTTTCAAAAAATTCGTTAGTTGTTGCACTATCATGATCTACTATAATCCTATTGTACGGTTGGTTGCCTATATTAATTAAGGCCCTGTTATAAAAAAATAATTAAATTTTAATTCACCTTAGAGTTGCTAAAACTTTTAGCGCGCATTTTTAACGACATTTTTATAATTTGTTTATTTAACCGCTGCCTCCGCCACTAAAACCAACGCACAATATTGAAACGTTCAGTAACGAACAGCGAATATCGAAGAAATCAATTAATTTATTTCAATTTTCAGAGTTTAATTATAAATTGCCAACGCGGTTTTGATGTAGAAACTGTGAAATGCAAGCTTTTAATTTTCAGTCATACCATTTAAATTTGTACTTAATTAAATTAATCCGTGGCCATCACAATTAGCTTTAAATAGATCATGAAATCGCATGACGTTTTAACGTACACGTATTATCAGCAGATGTGTGTATGAAGCCGACATTGTTCGTGTCTGTTTGATTGGAAAATGTACAATTGAGTGCTACCCTGCCAGTGGTTTACGTTAATGTTGTGCATCTCAATAATTTAAATTATTTTTAATCATTCAAAACTGCAATGTGTATAAATGAGTTTGGTTAATAATGCACATCAAGGGTTGGCTGAAAACATGTTCATAAAACCTTTGTTGTTCAACATACCGTTTGTCCTTTGACAGCATAATAGAGTAAAGGAATGTTGCAAAATTCATAGAAAGATACATAAAACGATGTTGAGATGTGGCGCCAGTATTCCGCAATAGTTCCGCCCTTGGTGCTAAACTAGGTGTATCATGTATTTACCCTTTGCGGTTGGTTGGGCACTGCTGTCAAAGTTGAAGGTTCATCACGAAGAAAACGGAGAGATTAATGTGCGAACGATGTGTTGTATTGATTAATAGTGATGCATTGATTCAGCGTGGGAGAAAATTGCGACTGAATATTGTTTTTGCAAAAGGAAAATTCCTTAAGGAAATACGAAAACCGCAAACTGCCAAAGTGTTGTCAACGTGTTGTTAAATGAAAGGAAGCCGCATCAGAGAAATCGATCACCAATCTTACAAGGACCGAAGAAATTTAAATAAGAAGAATTGGAAATGCGAAGCGCAGTATTGTATTCTAGTTTCAAATTAGCAAACAGGAAGCAATTAAATTGATTTTATCGGAACCTTCATTTTATTCAACCAATGAAATTGCCGTTGCCAATATTACCAACTGGTCAAAAAATATAATTATGACTTTATTGAGGGAGCGCAACAAAAACATGATAGAAATTCCATATCCATAGAAAATTTCCCTCGTGTGATATCATATTTTACATGTAGTTTATAGTTACGACACATTTAATATGTAAATCTGCAATTATATTGACCATATTTAGCCAGATTCTTGCTGGATAGCGTAATTTTTTTGCCATTTCAAAGAAACGATTGCGGAATGTGATTTCAATCAAATATTCTATACAGTGCTCCCTAGTGCTTTCTTAGGATTTTTTTCACAAGCATATTTAATAAACGGCGTGTTCAATACATCCAGGAAAAGCTCATACACAAATGTTCCTGCATAAAGCTTACAAAGCAAGCGTTTTCCATTAAAATCTTGCTTTTCTATACGTGGAAATGATTTCATGTGAGAACTGTCGATGAGGTTGGTGCATTCTTACAAGAACTTCAGTGCAGTGTAATGTAATTTTATGCCTTTTATGTAAGAATACGATTTTTAATATTGAAACTCTTAGCATTTAATCTGGTTTCTGATTGTTTATAAACTTATAGAAGTTTGTAGCATCTGCTGTATATGATAAAGTTTATATACAACAGCTTCGTTATGGATTTGTAAACACTGATTGTAAATATTGGAAAACAGTTGTTTACCGATTAAATATTTGCAAATTACTGAAAATACATTGTTTTTATATCTTTCAGCAGCGTAATTTCAACTAGAAATTTGTACATAGACACTGCAAGTTTGAGTTTAAAATCAGACTGTGCTCGTTAAACACTAAACTTCGGCTTTTACAACTACTAATCAATAAGGTTGTTGACAACGTAATTAAATGTTTCTGAACGCCGTTTTCAGGATACCGTATTTAAATTAAAATGGATGAAACTTCTCGGGGGGATTTTTAATGTTACTGCTTATGTTTCACCAAACATCTCAAAATCCTGTATGAAACTTGGTTGAGCCATTAACAAACTGATCCCATTTTCTTGTAGTATTATGCGAGTTGAATTATAGTTTTGTTCTAGTATTTATACTTGTAGGAGTTTTCCACCGACAGTTTTAAGGAGGTTGTATTTAAATTAAAATGAATGAAACGCCTAGCTAGGATTTTCAATTCTATATTTTATCTATCTCCAAATATCGTACAATTCTGTTTGAATATTGGCTAAGCCACCCCATTTTTGCGGTTTTATGCGAGTGGTTTCTCTAATTCTAGTTATCTTCTAGTAATTATACTTGTAGAAGTTTCCCATCAACAGCTTTCAGGGAACTGCATTTAAATTTAAATGGATGAAACACCTGGCTAGGATTTTTAATTTTATTTTTTGTTTCACCAAATATTTCAACATCTCGTACGAATCTTAGGTGAGCCATCAACGGACCAAGCCCATTTTCTTGCGGTTTTACATAAACGTTTGTTTTAGGATGGTTTTACTTTTTATATTCCTTGGTGATTCCCACCAACAGTTTTCAGGGGACTGTATTTAAATTTAAATGGATGAAACACCTGGCTAGGATTTTTAATTTTATTTTTTATGTTTTACCAATCATCTCAACGTGCTGTATGAATCTTGACTGACAATGAGTCATCAACGGACCAATCCCGTTTTCTTGTGGTTTTATATGTGACCGCTTGTTTTAATGCTTGTTTGGTTTCATTTTTTACACTAGTTGGTGATTCCCACCAACAGTTTTCAGGGGACTGTATTTAAATTTAAATGGATGAAACGCCTGGCTAAGATTATCAGTTTTAGTTTTTTTGTTTTACCAATCACCTCAACGTGCTGTATGAATCTTGACTGACTCATCAACGGACCAGGCCCATTTTCTTGGGGTTTTATGTGACCGCTAGTTTTAATGCTAGTTTGGTTTTATTGTTTACACTAGTTGGTGATTCATACTAACAGTGTTCAGGGGACTGTATTTAAATTTAAATTGATGAAACACTTGGCTAGGAGTTTCAGTTTTAGTTTTTATGTTTTAGCAATCACCTCAACGTGCTGTATGAATCTTGACTGACCCATCAACGGACCAGGCCCATTTTCTTGGGGTTTTATGTGACCGCTAGTCTTAATGCTAGTTTGGTTTTATTGTTTACACTAGTTGGTGATTCATACCAACAGTGTTCAGGGGACTGTATTTAAATTTAAATGGATGAAACACCTGACTAGGATGTTTAATTTTAGTTTTTATGTTTTACCAATCACCTCAACGTGCTGTATGAATCTTGACTGACCCATCAACGGACCAGGCCCATTTTCTTGGGGTTTTATGTGACCGCTAGTCTTAATGCTAGTTTGGTTTTATTGTTTACACTAGTTGGTGATTCATACCAACAGTGTTCAGGGGACTGTATTTAAATTTAAATGGATGAAACACCTGACTAGGATGTTTAATTTTAGTTTTTATGTTTTACCAATCACCTCAACGTGCTGTATGAATCTTGACTGACCCATCAACGGACCAGGCCCATTTTCTTGGGGTTTTATGTGACCGCTAGTCTTAATGCTAGTTTGGTTTTATTGTTTACACTAGTTGGTGATTCATACCAACAGTGTTCAGGGGACTGTATTTAAATTTAAATGGATGAAACACCTGACTAGGATGTTTAATTTTAGTTTTTATGTTTTACCAATCACCTCAACGTGCTGTATGAATCTTGACTGACCCATCAACGGACCAGGCCCATTTTCTTGGGGTTTTATGTGACCGCTAGTCTTAATGCTAGTTTGGTTTTATTGTTTACACTAGTTGGTGATTCATACCAACAGTGTTCAGGGGACTGTATTTAAATTTAAATAGATGAAACACCTGACTAGGATGTTTAATTTTAGTTTTTATGTTTTACCAATTACCTCAAAGTGCTGTATGAATCTTTACTGAGCCATCAACGCACCAATTCCGTTTTCTTGTGGTTTTATATGTGACCTCTTGTTTTAATTCTAGTTTGGTTTTATTTTTTACACTAGTAGGGGTTTCCCACCAACAGTTTTCAGAGAACTGTAGTTAAATTTAAATGAATGAAATACCTCCTTAGGATATTTAATTTTACTTGTCATGTTTTACCAAATGTGTGAATCTTGCTTGAACCATCGGTGTTATACGAGTACTCGTTTTAATTCTAGTTTTGCTTTATTATTTATACTTGTAGAAGTTTCCCACGAACAATTTACTTTGTATGTTTCGCCAGATATCTCTAAATCCTGTAACAATTTTGGTCGAAAATCGACGAAGCAATCTCCTTTTCTTATAATTTTAGTGCTTGTTTTAATTGTAGAAGATTCCTACCAAAAATTGTCAAGGGAGGGTATTGAAATAAAATGGATGAGACACCTCGCTAAGATTTTTAATTTTATTTGTGTTTCACCAAATATCTCAATATCCTGTATGATTCTTGGTTGTGCCCTCAACGAACCAATCCCATTTTAATGTGGTTTTATACGAGTGCTTGTTTTAGTTCTAGTTTTGTTCTATCAATTATACTTGTAGAAGTTTTCCACCAATGTTTATTCAATTCCTATTTTATATTCCCACTTTATTACAACTTGCTTTAGTTTTATTGAAAACAATACCACAGAAAATATATAAACATTTTCCTAACTTCTCGCATCGCGTTGCCGGGAATGAACTTTTTTGCCATGCTGCATACTAATTGGGGTGGTCGTAGTGAGATAAACAAAAAGAAAGTTGAATGGTAGTTGTTTCAGCTGGCGTGTGCTGTTGTGGAATATTTTCTATCTCCTGTTGAGCTTTTACTTTTAGGTTTTTGTTTGCTGCTTTTTCATTAAAATGTGTGTAGCGCCTGTTAAATAATATATATCATTAATTGTTCTGTTTTTCTCCTACTCTAATTTAGGTAATTCTGCTCTCGCATTTCAGAGGAAATGTAATCAAAGTACCTGTTAAGCTTAATAACACAGCTGGAGCAATGGTAAATTTGTAAGTAAAAATAAAACACGTTTATTACGTAAAATATTGAATTTGAGTCGTGATTCGATAAACAAGCGTGTGCGGGAAGATTCAATTTATTGCAATATTATGAATTAATACACGTTGGAACTGTTTACCAAGCTATGAATTAGTTTTACTAATATTTACTTTTGTTTACGAATTAATAATTTGTATTTGATTTATTTGCTTAATGCGCCTTCTAAAGCATATCAAGCAACTACATGAGTAACTTTTTTCAAAATTGCATTTAAAAAAATTGAATATTTATTACGTCTGTACATTTAGTTGCTTACAAAATAGTATCTTGTAACGTAACCCATCAATATTGCACAGATCTTTTGTCAATATTTTTACTTCAGTTCCTAGAACAATAATAGTTAACAGTATTTTTAACAGATGCTAAATATTTATAGAAAAATATCAGTTGTATAAAAGAACAGAATTACAATTATCAATATAAAACCACTAAGACTACACCCAAATAATTAATAAAATTATATCAAAACGAATCCTTTTGAACATTATGCAAAATGCTATACAATCGATAGCAAGCACTCCTACATACTAGGCACTCGTACTTTATTTACTTGTGTTAGAAGGGTGAAATATCTAAAGTATAAACCGAAATCAATTGTAACACATTGGGGCGAACAGCATTTTTGATGTGGTTTTTTGAACCGGAAATCATTCGTACTGTTTCTGGTTATTTAGAATTCACTTGTCGAACAGTGAACTGAATTGAATTACATACTCAAACTGAATGACAGTGAGTTATTAGACACCCATTTTTTCTGACCTGTTACATGTTGACTGACAACTACCAAAATATAGCTTAGTGAGAATACTAATTAAGCCTGTGTAGTCAGTTGCCATAACGACTGTAGATCATAGACAACCGAAATATGAAATAGGAAACTTCTTACAGGACAAATTAGAAATTTGAATAACTAAGTAAAAAAGAAGAACGTCTAAAAACAGTCAAAATTGATAATTGTTTTTACTTATAATTTTTTAAACTAACTATTGAGAAAGCTTGTAATGGAAACAACTCAAAGAAATTTTATGAGTGCTAAAATTTTGAACTCACGTAGTTTCTATTTGGATTACTAGTGAGATGCTTCCTTTATTAGTGTTCTTGTAGGAAAATTTTTGATTATTTTCTCTGTACTGATTGAAAGGTTCACTGACCAATAGTATCGTGTATTTCTGGTATCGTTTATACCTAAAGGTCATTATTAGCTAATCAGTGACGGCCATTATGGTAACGATTGTTTTAATAAATTGTAGAGACCTTTATATATTTTTATTTGCAAACACCTTAATTTACTTAACAAGCCACTACCGAATTCTATGAAATATTCAAAGCAACAAAGAAATATTTTCTATCGAGAGAATCTTCTAACTGTCAATTTCTTTTACAATATGGGGGTTTTTTTATTTTAATTGCCTGAAAACGCTCGATCTTTAGTTCCTGAAAGTTATTTTTGTGACAAAATTGTATATGGTGGGCTGTAGTGCAAAATTTTTATACGCTGCTTGGTGATGCTGGGGATCGAACCTAATCTATAAACGACATTTTGACCAGAAAGCGAAGGCTCTGCCAACTGGGCTACCACCACACCATAATAATAAATAAGCAATTATTCAAAAACAATTACTTAGCAATCATGTAAAACAATTATTACTGCGTTTTCTAAATGCAATTACTGTAATGAACAGAAACAATTCGATTGAAAACGAAATAAGACACATTTTAAATGACATAAAATGTAATAAAATGTAATAAGCAGCGCCATGAGAAAATGTCGTCGCTCTCCTGAAAGTATTGGTAAACAAAAGCTTTTTGTAGTATTTCCTTGATTTTTTGTTGTTCTGTTACAACAGTATTATTAAAATCCCTTTGAGTAAACGTGTTTCATAACATTTCGTAATTTGAAGCGTGTTTTCTAAAAATAATAATAATTATTATTATAAAACCTGAAACTAAATTTGTTTCTCTAAAAGATATTGCTTTGTTTATGTGATATCTTATTCAGCCTCGCAGTAACAATATCATGTTTTGTTGAAATTTGTTTATTTGAAATAAAATTTTTCTCTTAAATTATTTTCACGAATATACCGTATAAAATATCTAAAATGACAGAAAAAAACATGGTATACATTCTGTTTGACAATCAAACAAAAATAATTATGCCCAAGAATTTCTTTATGTTAAACCCATATATTTTAAATGCCTTAAAATACAACAGTGGGTTGTTGATACTTAGGAAACCTGGTTATATTGCCTTGCTGCTGTTTAGAACAGAAAACTGTACCATGTTACTAAGTGTAATACACTTTAAATGGAAGTAGCTTATAGAGGAAATAATTTAGATGCTACATTTGATTGTGGGGAGGGATACGGTAGTGGTATCCCTCCAAAATATTTAAGTTGCAAACTGTATTGAGTAATCAAATGTAACATCTAAATTATTTCGTTTTTAGGCTATTTGCATTTAAAGTTTATTCTATTGCGCAACACTGGATTTTTTAACCTTTGTACATGAAGAGAGGCCGTTTCTTTAAAGTTCACAACCAACATATCTCTAAATTTATTGTTTAGTTAGTTATTGCTCTATGCATTTGTGCATTATGTAAACATTTACAAATATTATAAAATTGGGTATATCTATTTTATATACTGTGTACTAAAAATAGAGTAGTTTCTGTGAATTAACACAATAGAAGAAAGTTAGAATAATTGTAAAGCTTACTTAGAGGACCAACCAAAATCTGCAGGTAAAGGGTTCACATGCATTTTATTGGAAAACAAGATATTTTGATATGCGTTTCTTCTTCCTTTTACTTTTTCTTTTTCTTCTTTCAAATAGGAGCCACTTGTTTCTCTTTACGCATTTTATGATACGTCCATCGATTTATGATTTACCTACATAGATGTTTCACTCTTTTCTTCGTTTTCATGGAATTTTACTATATCTGTTATATTCTGTATTGTTCTCACACCTGCTGGCTCCTTACTTTGTCCATTCTGTTTTTTCCAATATTATCCTAACTGTGTTCATCTTCATCGTTCTCAGTAGTAGTTTCGTTTTCTTCGTACCAACGCGTGCTTCTACACCAGAGATCAAGGTAGATCTTATAAGCGTTTTATGTTTCTACTTATGACTTCTTAGTTATTTGTATAGATTGCAGTCGATATTTTTCTTGTAGTTTGCAACGTATCGAATGTTTTTGCAGTGTAATATCTTTTATTTATTCCATTTAGATAATCATATTTATAATTTCTTGTCATTGGTAGAAATTTCTAAAAGTTGTAGATCATTTTTCGTTTTTGCAAGGAGTACCATATCAAATTGGAGTAGTGACTCCTAAGAGGACACTGGCACTTCATACAACACCTCCACAACGAAAATCCTATATGCAGGCTGTATGGCAAGGAAGAGGAAACACCTCCCACATAATATTACAATGCGAAGCCTTAGCTCGTAGAAGATATCAAATCTTTGAGGGCACTAATCCCAACCAGATATAACCGCAAGCTAGTCTGATCAACAAACTCCTAGATCTGATAAAGGAGACGGATCTACTTGACAACCACTAGTGACAGAAGGGGATGCACAATAGGCCCAAGAGGCCGCATTGTCAAAGGGTAGAAACAACCCTCCCCGTACAAACAATCTACAATCTACCATATCATTTGGATAAGTCACACTATTAAAGCCAATGTACTCCGTTTGCTAGCCTGGTAGTTGTTGATTGAATCAACGACGAAATGTATATATTACAGGTTGTTTCGCATTTTGTAGAGCAGCTATCAAACAAAATACAGGGCGAAGTCCATGGTTGATATTCATTAGTCTGATAATTAGTTAGTAAACCAAGTTTTCAGATCCAAACGGCAATCAAAGTGCATGCAAATTATTCAAAACTCTTTGCAGTGAAACGGATTTCTGACGTTAGCACCCAACGCTAATATATTTCTACGATGTGAGCAAAAGTCTAAATTCAAGTCACTGTTAAACGAATGAATATTGATAAATTCCATTTTATACTCGAGTTATTTGAACTAGACATCAAGTAGTCCAGTAATAATAGGACTAAACCGTCAATGGGTAGTCTCACGTTACAAACCTCGATTTAGGGTCACCTTTCTGCAACCTTTTTGAATTACAATTAACTGCCCAGGAGAAATTCATTTGTATATACAAATACAGCAAATAATAAAAATGGCGAGTTAATGTTTGCTGACGGAGCAAGCAAGAGGAGCGTGAAACCTGTTATTTGCCCTTAATAAATCGGGGGTATATGAACGAGGTACCTCAAGTTAGAGGTTAAGAAAATATGAAAGAAATTCGCACATTTACAACCAATTCCACCCACTGCTGCACACCGGTCTCTTCTCTGCTACGTGCATCTCCTCAGCGCTAAGATAGAAACACGAATTATGTACAGTTAACGTCGAATCTGAACAACAGAAATTTCGAAGTTTTTTGTATTCAGACCCCAACGTTACCAACCGTATCGACCACGTATTTAAAAAAACAGTAGTTTTCTGATCAGTGTAGAACTGCCAAAACCTCGGTTGTAGGATGCTGTATATTTTTGTGTTCGTAGAAACCGAAGGAATATTTAATTGTAATCGTATTCATCTCGTTAGACGGTTCCGTGGGCCACGTCCTAATCGAGCGGCGAGTCGAAGGGAAAGGTCTTCGGTTGTCGGAATTGTCGGGACATTGAACGGCTGCTTCTCCCTAATTTGGGCCAGCCGGTTAGACGAACGAAGGCGAATTTAAATCTAGCGTAACCACCGCAAGAAATTGTGCCCTCCTACTGCAGCTTCATTACTTATGTATCACTTTCGCTGCGGTGAGCTCGTTCCAGGAGATGGATATCCATCTTTTAGGAAAACAAGGCGTCGTATTTTGATGCCGTTGCAGAGACATTCCATTAACGGTTGACTGACAGTAGAACCCGGGGGACCGTTTTAATCGGTCGTCAGTCAAACCGAATTAGCCAACAAGTTACTCTGTAAATTAATTGACAAGGATTTACAACGCACTCAGCGCGTGCGAATCAATGTTGCGACCCGGGCTCGTTGAGCTCTAATCAACTGGTTGATCTTCCCCCACGCCTATCTCTTTGTTTCGGCTAATTTAGGTCCGTTAGTAATGTTACTCGTGTTGTTTTACTCCTTTCTGATACAAACCGTGGGCATAATTCATATTTGCTGGTGCATATTTTACGTCGCGGCGTACGCGGCCTGCTAAATTGCTTGGAAACTTGTAGCAGTCTTTGTCTCCGGGCTGGAAAGCATAATGCTAGTGAGCGATTAATTATGCCCAGCCTGCGGCACTGCTTACCGCTCTGTTCCATTTTTATATAATTTTTGGCCGACCACCAGGTTTTTCTCTTTTTCCGTGTGCTTTAATGCCACTCATGAGCTTCTCTGCATAGTTCCAAAACATTCTTTTTTACGACCGCAGCTTTCCGAATAGTTCGGCGTCGGATAGAGTTTCGTTTTTATTGAGACGAACATGTGATGTAAAGTCATGAACCCAAGGGACTACAGTTCCCTAAGTTCGACGAGTTTTACTTTATAGCTGTATCGGACGCTGAATAAGTACGAAAATTTGTCAGGAAACTTGCGCAACAATTTATTATTTTGAGAAACGAGATCTTTCAACGGTACGTTTACATTTCAAATGGTTTTATTAGGGATAACAGGGCTTGCCGAATCAGCTGCCGAAAAGTGTTTGTCTTATTGTGCCAGTTTGGCAGTGACATAAAATCTTAGAATGAAACTCCTAATAAGCCAACGGAAACCATAAAAGTAATTCGAATTTATTCGAGTAATTCGTGATGCTTTGTTTTAGTTGCAAATAATTTTCGGACTAATTACGATCAATGGGAATAATTTGTATAATTTTGTTATGGCCCTTTGATCTAGATTTTATTGCCCGCAAAGTGCCTAACTTACAATAAACTGTAAATTTTCATTACAATAACAGCGAATGTAATCAAAACATATGTGCCAGAAGAAATGGTTAAATTAGCAACATTATAAGTGGGAAATGAGCTTACAAATTGATTAAGTATTTCATTGGTTACTGAAGAATGAATTCAAACCCATTTCAAGTTCGACCGTTGGTTTGTTTCAATAATCGCATTTGATTTGATTGCTGGTTTCACGAAAACAAATAGTTACCTATCAGATACAACTATATAGGAGTTACCAATCATGATGCAAATAATAACAGTAATCATTATGAGAAAGTAATTCCGAGGAGAAAAATATCTAAAGAATAACAGTAATCAGTAGGAGGAGATACTCCAAGAAGAATATCCAAACACTAATCAATAGGAAAAGATACTCTAAGAAAACAACGGTAATCATCACGAGAAAGTAGCCCAAGAAGAAGAATATCTAAGGAACATCAGTAATCAACAGGAAAAGGAAACTCTCCAAATAATAACAGTAATTATCATGAGAAAGTAATTTCAAGGAGTAGAATATTCATACGATAACAATATTCAATAGATGAAGATACTCCAGGGACATGCATATCAAAAGAATAATCAGTAGGAAAAAATACTCCAAGAAGAAGACTATCCAAATAACAAGAGTAGTTACCATGATAAACTATCCCAAGAAGATGAATATCCAAAGAATATCAGTAATAAGTAGGAGGAGAAGACTCTCCAAATAGTAACAGTAATTATAAAGAGAAAGTAATTTCAAGGAGAAGAATATTCAAAGGATAACAATAATCAATAGAAAAGATACTCCAAGAAGAAGAATATCCTTCTTCTTCTTCTTACGTTAGGTCATTTGACCTGTGTTTTAGTGGATTTTAGTCTCTCTGTTCTTGGGAGATTGATGACCAACTGTCTCGCCATATTTTTAGGGGTCTTCCCGGTATTCTTGATCCTTCTGGCTTCCCATCGCGAGCTACTTTGACTATCCATTCTTGAGATGTGCTGGTTCCATTGACTCCTTCTTTCTCATCCCCATCTCACGATGTCTTGTATATGACATTGGTCTCTGATGTTTTGGTTTCTAATGTGGTCGAGTCTTGTTTTCCCCACTATGGTTCTTAATACCTTCATTTCCGTCGTTTTTAGTGCTTGTTTTGTTTTGCAGTTATCGGCTCTTGTTTCTATGGCATACGTCAGTATTGGGCGAACGCAGGTTTTGTAGATTGTTGTTGCACACTCTGTTCTGAGATATTTCTTCCTCCGTATCATATTTCTCAGTGTTCCTGAAACAGTAGCCGCTTTTTTTTACCTGGTTGTTTACTTCTTTTTGGAGGTTACGATCCCTTGTTAGAAGAATATCCAAAGAATAAAAGTAGTCAATACTAAATAATACTCCAAAAAGAAGATTATCCAATTAACAACAGTACTCATTATGAAAAAGTACCCGAAGAAGAAGAGTATCCAAAGAATATCAGTAATCAGCAGGAGAAGAACACTAGAAGAATAATAACAGTAATCATCATCAGAAAGTAATTTCAGAGAGAAGAATATCCGAAGAATAATAATAATTAATAGACTAAGATACTACAAAGAGATGAATATCCAAAGAACAACAGTAATCAATAGGAAAAAATACTCCAACAAGAAGACTAAAAAGAGTAATTATCATGACAAAGTATCCCAAGAAGATGAATATCCAAAGAATAACAGTAATCAGCAATAGAAGGACTCTCCAAATAGTAACAGTAATCATCAAGAGAAAGTAATTCCAAGGAAAAGAATAACAGTAGTCAATAGGAAAAGATACTCCAGCTAAACCACCAAACAATAAAAAACACCAATTGTTACAAATACTCGGACATAAAAAGAACAGAAAACCGAAGAAGCGATGAAGAAATAAAAAATAGAGTGGGGCAAGGCAGAAAGTAATCAAGCAACTGAACAGTCTATCGTGGAGCCAGCAAATACTTATTCAAGAAAACTAAAATCATGGTGTATAAAACAATACTGGAAAGCATCAGCACTTACGGTTCCGAATTGTGGGAAACAATGGGAATAGACACAGACATTATGGATACTGTAGAAGCAAAACGACTGAGACGCCAGCAGAAAGATGGCCAAGCAAATTATGGATATGGCGTCCACCAAATAGAAGAAAGAGAGGCCGACCTAGAAGGATGTGGAAAGATGAAGGGAAACCATGGAGAGCAGAGACCTACAAGAAGGAAATTGGAGAATTAGGAAATTATGGCGTCTAGGATGTGAGAAGGGGCAGTAGCCGCAGTACAAGTCGTCTTTTACATATGTACTCCAAAAAGAAGATTATCCAAATAACAACAGTAATCATCATGAGAAAAAGTAGCCCAAGAAGAAGAATACCCAAAGAATTACAACAATGAACACATCATTTCATGTATTCAAGTGGATGATAACTGGATGATAGAATTGTAGAAAAAGCTGGCACTTTTTAGCCTCTATATTATAGCTATGAACATTAACTAATCTTTTAACATACATTTCGGAGATTGTCCAATCAAGTTAAGGCTATAATTCTGCTTGTTAAGAATTGCATGCTTTTAGAGCAAATCTTATATCTTTAATTCTAAAACATTGAAATAAGAAAGCCATATTTTCTGCAATTCTATCTATCTTCAAGTGCATGTATGGGCTTATTGTTAGAAGAAAAAAAAACAGATAATTCAACGGAATAGTATCTTAAGGCAGGTTATTAACCAATATGGTTAAATATCATGAGATAACCTATAACGATTTTTTTTAAATTTGTCAAATTATGCAATAGCTAACTATTACACCAGCTGATATAGTTCCAAAAATGAATACGACTCTTCTGACCACTACGAATTCTCGATGGTTATAAATTTACTTACTCACAAGTCAACATGCTGTATTCTTAGGTAAAATCTGTTGTAGAAACTTAACTTTAATCTAACACCTGTATAACATGGAAGTTATTCTAGATTGGGTTGCGACATTCGCTTGTTTCCACTACCAAAAATTGTGTTGTTTCCAAAACGATCCTATAAATCACATGAATCTACTTTTAAAGGAATTCTGCGTCGCTGTCCATCCAATTTCAAAAGCTTTCCGTGTGACCTTGTCAAGGTCAGTCCACAATTTGACGGACTAATCACAAGATCCAGACCCTTACCCTCTGTAGTCCATTCCCTATGTTTCCTATGCAAAACGGAAACCAACGTTGCATTTCAGTGATTAAGCTCAAATCTCATTATAGAAAATTTCTTGATAAAATATTGTATCGCATCCTACACGTGACTGAGACCTTAGGGAAGCTTGCCCAGACGCGGCCGAGGACGTCCCAAAGCGTTGTTAATATTTCGAGTTGCCAAACTGCTTAGAGAATGTTTCCAATCAAATAAAGTCTAAATTTCGAGCCAGTTCTTGATTTTCACTTGGTCCACCTTGGGGTTTTTTATAAATTTTATTTTCTATTACATTACTACAGGGCTTAAAACTAAGAAAATTCAATATTCCTTCAGCTACGAATGTCAACTATGGTATTGTTAATAGCTGTTGTTAATGTAGTTTAATACGAAATCTAAAAAAGTATTCTTATTTTTAAGATGTCTTGAATACTAACAAATTGTAAAGAAAATCCCCAGGTTACACCCTGGAATAATACCATTCTACCTTCGAATAGTATACGATATATATATATATATATATATATATATAAACCCGGAAGGAGAGTATTTGGTCGTAGAAATATGAAGT
>JABXWE010104673.1:0-26578 GCA_014611495.1 Limonius californicus | reverse complement strand
CGTGCATTCTAGTCGATGGCCATGAAGGTACTAAATCAATTATTTTCTGCCAGACACCTCTGCAAATCTGACAAAATCGAATCGTAACTAGGTTACATATCATAGACAAGGATGGAATTTCCAAAACAAAAACTATTGAAACATTAATAAATAAATTTAAAATGATTGAAAGGAAACTTATGCCTAAACCTATTAAAAAACTAATTTTAGATTCAGAATCCCTGAATTATTATCTATAAATAGACACCCCATAAGCCAATATTCGAAATTACCAAAATTTTACATATTTCAAAATATTGTTAATTATACTAAAATGAATCCAACACCTAATAAAAACACACTTAACACAATTCTTGAACAATTATACGAGTTTTACAACACAACAAACCTCCTATAAGACGGATATACATAACAAAATTAACACATTTCTATAAATAACCTAACTTTTTCTAATTTTATTATAAAACTGCAATTATAGTTAACTAAACACAACTAAATTGTTAAATAAACATGACAAAAACCTACTTAGCTCTAATACACAACTTATCTAGCTAATATGACACAATTAACATAAAAATTATTTACTTATTCTCTATAAATTTACCATAACAGCTATATTTGAATTTTAGGGCTCCGGTACAGTCCAAAGAGACCCCCATCATCAACCAAAATGGGTACTCAATCATACTACAGGATTACAAACAGTCAAATACTGCCAATTCACATATAGAGTAAAAGAATTCCTACCATGATACATCGTAAACTAGCATCGGAAACACTTTTTATCTCAAACAGGTTTATAAAGACTTTTTTAACTATAATGTTTCATTAATAATTATTAATTAGGACATGAATAATCTACCTAAACTATATTTCAGGTGAAAATATGGAATTTAACATCACAAATATCCTTTTTATACATATACCAAACCTTCCGAAGGCATTCTTGTTTAGTTTAAAGTATTATAAAGACATTTAACATATATTTAAAAATAATTAGATTAATTTAACATAAATATCATGGCAATATATTTACTATGAATTGTAAATACGAGGGCTATTCTCTCTCCGCTGAGCCTATCTAGCAGCCTGTGATATTTTGAAACCAGTTTTGCTTGAAATTTTAACGTAGTTTACAAGTTTAATTACAGTGAAAGTTGTCAAATATACTTGAAGGTTTTTAAAATGTATAATTTTAAAGTAATCCTTTCCGCAAGCAATCATGGAATTGAATAAAGGGCATTATCGAGCTATGATTTCACGTGTGGCTTAAGCCGTAAAGAATGTTTTGAGGAAATCAATCGAGCGTTTCGTGTTCCTTATCTACCGTAAAGCGGTGGTACAATAAATTGCACCGTGGTCGACTTAAATGACAAATTTTGAGCTCCTAAGCCAAAAACGGCTGGTACGAAACATGATTGAAGAGGACCGGCAAGTTACTGCCAGGAGTATTCAAGCAACTTTAAAGACGTAAGCTTTGTGCCCGTTGGGTTCCCCAAAATTTGATTCTAGTTCAAACAGAAAACCGCGTGGCATGGTGCAGATCTACACTGGATCGCTTTAACAATGGATCGTCTCATTTGGTGTACAACACCATTACAGGTGGGTACACTGCTATGATCCCGAAAGAAAGCAACAGTCGGCAGTTTGGGTCTTTGCGAACGAATCGGCTCCAACAAAAGTTGTTCGTGAAAAAAGCCGAAACAAAAAGGTGGTCGCCACATTTTTTGGCTTTACTGGACATATTTCCACTGTAGCACTGGAGGATCGTCGTACTGTTAATGCTGAATTGTACAATACAGTTTGCTTGCCTCAAGTTCTCCAAAATGTTTGCGAAAAACGTCCAAGAGGAAGAATCATCTTACATCAAGATAACGCTCGGGCGCACACTGCTGCTCGAACGACTGAGTATTTAAATGCCCAAAATTTGAAATAATGGGCATTCGCCGTATGGTACAGACCATCACCTAATGATTTCTTTTTATTTCCGCGTGTAACGAATAAATTACGGGGTTTACGTTTTACATCGGTCGAAGAAGCGGTTGAGGCATTTCAAAATGAAATAAATAACCTAACGCGAGAAGATTGGAGAAAATGTTTTGAAGATTGGTTTTCACGGATGCTAAAATGCATTGACTGTGGAGGGGAATACTTTGTAAAATTATAAATAAATGTGTGTCAATAAATTGTGTATTACTTTACTAGGCTCAGCAGAAAGAGAGCAACCCTTGTATGTTTATAATGTGAAGAAACCAATATGGCTTTCTTTATTTAAATTGAATACGGTTGCTTCTTAGAGCTTCTTCTATCTGTGCCGTATCTTTATTGGACATTGGCGATCATTTTGGTCCATCTAATATTGTTACCTGCAGCGCGGAACAGGTCTATCAATGTCATTCCGTTCCATTGTCTTAAATTCCGCAGCCACGATATTCGTCGTCCGGGTCCTTTTTTCCATCAAATTGTTCCTACATGATGAGCTACAGTAGATTATATTATTTGTTACCCGTATCGTCCCAAAGTATGAGTGTTTTCGTTTGTTGACTGTTATCATAATTTCTTTCTCTTTTTGTATACGTTGGAGTACTGCTTCGTTTATGACATGCTAGGTACAAGAGATTCTCAACATGCGTCGCTAGCACCACATTTTAAAAGGTTTTATAGACGTTTACATGTAGCGTCGGTAAAAGTCCGGGTCTCTGCACCATATGTCAGCATTGAAATGCGTTTATTGTTATTATGTATTTATTTATATAACGTAATGGTAATAAAATGGAATGGCTTTGAACGGAGTTGAAGACAAGAGGAGCACACTCCTTAGGGTTTAGAAATAAATTTTAGTAAGACCCAATATCAGCCAATAAGTAATAAACTCAAAAAATACGGTCAAAAAGTAACGAAACGCCATCAATACATTTGTTTAGGAGCGAAGGTAGATACACATGGGATTTGCGAGGAAGCAATAAGACAAATAATAACGGATAAGGGAGGTTAACAATTGCAACAAAAAGTAGAGAGAAAACAAATTAAGCGTCCTAGAAATGAACTGTTGGAGTAAATCAGCTTGGTTCTTATTTCAAATTAAACGAATAAGAAATGAACGAAATAAGGGTGTTTAAAATGACCTAGCGCAAAATATTCAACCACAAGAATTAATCTTGTATTGGCAGGTAAAATGAATTTACAGCGTAAGTCTTCCGAAGTAGCCCATGAAGTGCATCTCTTGGAATAAGAAAAAGAAGATTGGGCGTTGGCAAAGTTGTATTGAAGTAGTGGAAGAAATGTTAGAAATAAGAAGTATATATCCTGAGCTATGGATTGTGAAAGATGGAAATCACTTTGGGAACCGGAAGACGTATATACTTTAAAACTGGCTATTGAAGAAGTGTTTAGGGTTTCCATCCAATGGGGCAGCTCTCTTAACATATCCTTGGTAGACTAAGTATTTTAATTGAAAGTAGACCAAGATCTAAAAAATCTCTTAGGCGATCATCTCTTCAAATCAACATATAAAAATTTACGTTACATTACATACTAAAGAAAACATGATCCTCCCCGTTGGGTAATCGAGCTAATCGAAAAAATTGACACAAACACGACCACGTAAATAAAAGTACCAGAAGATTTGACAGATAAATTTGCGATATACATATAAAGGGATAAGACAAGGTGACAGCCCCCTCTCGTACTCAAGAAGGTAACAATACCCCAACCGAAGATATTGCATAGGGGGTAAGTGAAGTTGATGCAGCATTAATAGCCAAATTGGAAGATGACCTGCAGCACATGTCATATACATTGCATACAAAGGTTACCAAGTATAATACGAAAGTTAAAAAAGTATTTAGTTACCAGAAAAGCACCAGGTAGATGTAAGTTAGTCGTCAACGACGAACCAATCGAACAAGTCATGGAATTCAATTGCTTATGGACAATTACTTCAAGCGGAGGAAACTTTGAAAAGAGGTAGTTGATCAAATAACAAAGGTAGCATGCATATCTGGAGATTCTCATTTGCAGAAACACGGATAAGAAAGTAAAGAGCAAAGTTATAATATATAAAACTTTAGTTGTGACTTATGCTGTCGAAAGACGAGTCGAAACAAGTGTCACAAAACAAGTATTGCCAGCTAATGAAATGAAAATTCTGCGACTGATCACTGGAAAATACGATGGAGTAGGGGGAAGGAAGAAACTATTTAGCGAAATACATCATGTTTAAGATGCAAGATGAGGCCGTGAAAGAAGAAGATGTTGGAAACAACAAGAATCACACGTGCAGTAACGACACAGATTTCAATAGGACAATGCTTAATAAACGTTGGGATAGCTGGATATACACATCCCAAGAAAAATATACTGTTTAAAAATATAAGTGAAAGACTTAAAATACGTAGAAGAGGAAGAAGAAGATTATCCATAAAGTTGCTGATTCAGATCCAGAATGTATGGTTACAATAACATCTATTTCGACATGATCTTCATCTTTGGCGAATGTCAAGGCAATGCTTCGACGAGGTAATATGCTACTAAACCACTTACTAGAAAAAAACTTATTCCAAATGAATAGTTTCTTTTACAAGAAACTCCACAGAAGATGGACATGGAGGAGTCCAGACGGCAAAACGTTTAACCAGATTGACTATTTCATCTCAGACAAAAAACACATTTTCTAAGATGTCACGATATTAAATAGATTTACAACGGGAAGTGACCACAGAATGGTAAGGGTCCCTGCAGAAGTATGCATTAACAAAGAGCGAAATAAAATGATCAGAAAGAGGAAAATAAAAGCCTGCACGCAGCCAGAAAATGAACAAGAATTTGAAGAATACATCAGTCAACCTTTGCTAAATAAACCACCGACAAATGACAAAGAGGTGTTGTTGCACGACCTGATAATTAACACAATAACGGAAGCAATAGAAAAGTTATATGCTAGAAATAAGAAAGAAGAGAAAATTAACAGAGGAACTAAAATTAAAATGAAAGAATAAAGAAGACTTTTAAAAGGAGAAAATATAGACCAGCAAAAAATAAACTCCATCAACAAGGAAGTGTCAAAAGCCATTAAAAAGGACATACTGAAATACAAAAAAGAAAAGATTATGCAGACCATCGAAGAAAATATCAGAATACTAAGAAGCAAATTGACAAACGGTAAAAAGGAAATTCACAAACTAAAGAACAAAAATGGAGAGCTAACAGCAAACAGAGGCGAGATGTTAGGTATAGTAGAAGAGTTTTATGAAACCTTATATAGAAATCAATTTGACCTAGAATTAGAACAAGGCACTTTTAAAGTCATGGACGAAGGATCTGAAGACATCCCTGATATCACCAAAATAGAGATTTACACGCTCTTAAGAAAATGCAAAACAATAAACCTCCAGAGGAAAACGGGATTGTTACAGAAGCCATAAAACTGGGAGGTTCCACACTAATCGATACGCTGGAAAAACTGCTCAACTTGTGTTTACAAAATCAGAATATACCTACAAACTGGAACAACTCAGTAACAATACTTCTCCACAAGAAAGGGGACGAAACAAATTTGGGATACTGTAGACCCATCAACCTTTTAAACCGTCTGTACAAGGTATTTACCCGAGTAATCACCACTACATTGGAAAGGAAACTAGACTTTTATCAACCCATAGAGCAAGCTGGATTTCGCTCGGGCTATAAAATGAACGACTATCTGCAGTGTATTAAAATCCTAATTGAAAGAACAGTAGAATATAACAGACCCCTAGTCCGAATATTCGTCGATTTCCAGAAAGCATTCGACACCGTGGAAATAACTGCCATCCTACAAGCACTAAAATAATGCAGAATTGACCATAGATATACCAATATCGCCCACCAAATATACAAAAATGCCACAACTGTAAAACTCCGTAAAACCACTAATAAAATAAATTTTAATAGAGAAATTAAACAAGGAGACACCTTATCTCCAAAAATATTCGTTACGGTATTAGAACACGCATTGAAAATGACGGAGTGGGAAAACCTAGGAGTTACCATTGATAGAGAAAAATTAAGCCATCTCTGCTTTGCAGATGATATAGTATTAACAACGGCCGACTATAAAAAGGCCAACGAAATGTTATGGAAGTTACAGCAAGTAACACAAAAAGTTGTGTTGAAAACAAATTATGAGAAAACCAAAATGATAAGCAACCTAGCATTTAGTGAAGAGATGAAACTTGAGAATAGAGAAATCGAAACAGTAGAAAAATATATTTATCTCGGACACGAAATCTGTAGAGATAACAAAACGTGCGAGTTGCCAAAGAGAATAAGTCTAGGTTGAGCCGCATATGCAAAATTACGAGATATTTTTAAGACCGACATTCCAACTAGTTTGAGAAGAAAAGCCTTCAACTAATGTGTTCTCTCAGTCCTAACGTATGGAGCAGAAACACTAACTCTCACCAAAACAACAGCGAAGAAATTACAAGTCACGCAACGTAAAATGGAAAATGCTATGCTTGGATTAACCCTGGGAGACAGAATCAGAAATGAAGAAATCCGAAGAAGAACGGGCATTGAGGATGTTATAATACGCATTGCAAAACAAAAATGGAATTGGGCAGGTCACCTAACAAGATTAAGAGATGGTCGATGGACAAAAAGATCGTTGAATGCAGACCGACAGGAAGAGGAAGACCGCCATCTAAATGGAAGGACGATCTTAAGAGAGTTTCGACCAACTGGATCGCAGCTCTGAATAGAGAAAATTGGAAGCTTCTTGGAGAAGCCTATGTTCAACAATGGACTAGGGAGGCTGAGTGATGATGATGATGAAGTTAAGGAAAACGTTATCAATTTGCTAGTTTTTTTCATTTTGTGAGCAAGTTAGGATGAGTGAAAAACTGTGAATAAAACTGCATTTTTAAAAGGCAGTATCCCATTTATATTAGTGAAAAACTCAATTTTACACAAAAAATATGCCTTACATATTCAGAAACATATTAATTCAACTACCTAATTCAATTTAGCCTAGAATTTGTTGTTTTTATAAAAAAATTACAGGTTTAGCCACGAAAAAGTATGTAAAAATTCCCGATTACAAGAGCATTTTTTAAAATATCGTTATTTGCAGATGTAATTTTTTGGTTTTCGGGGGACCAAGATTATCGCCGTTATATTCGTGATACTAAGTATTGTTTCATTTATGTTTATTACATAATCTAGAACTATCTCCAGCGCTCAAGATTTATTGTGTACTTCTACTGAAGTGATTATTTTCATATTTAGTTGTCTTTTATTGCTAACAATTAACTGTTTTGGTATAAGAAATTGTTATAGTAGTCACTTCAAGTAAATACGATTTTATAAGAATATTACTTTAACAGTTTGCGTAATCTTGAATTGTACTCTTGCTAGTACGCTATAATAAAATATTACAAAAAAAAACAACAAACAACCCCATTTTCTTTAAATCTTCTTCTACTATGAAAAGCGTTTTCGATGTACTCAACGTAAGATTACGGGGATGTACCAAATCACATCTACGTAATATGAACGAGGCTGTAAGCAACGCCAGCCGAGAACGAAACCGATTACTTCCTTCCTAAATTCGATAGTAACAAAAGAACGTGTTACTTATACGAGCAATATTCATTAGTTACAAGCACATTTGCTCAGCTAGTACGCTTTTACAGTAAAAATGTCTGATACCGGAATTTCTCTTGTAAACAAGCCGTAAAAATACTCGTTAAACTAAAAGTACGATAATACAATCCAACATCGCCTGAAAGCTATTCTAGGTCAGAACTTCAACAACCATTAAATGGTTGAACAAACACTGGAAAATCTGTCAATGTTGTCTTTGCTAATTCACCATGTCATAAAATTAAGGTCTAGTATTTTTAAACCGTGGTGTACTTCTTCGAAACTCAAAGCCATAAAAGCTCGAGGATACTCCGCGGCATCCCCTGGTGCAACCAAATTTGGTGTGAACTGGTCATATAATTAATGATAACATTTGAGAAGTGGTATAACATTTTATCTCGACTAACCCAGCTAACGTGGGCGCTGATTATAAGACTGCCCGGGATGAACTTTACATAAAGCCACTAATGTGGGAGTTTAGATCATCCTCACTTGCACTATCTGCTTACATATTTAGACAAGGTCTACCCGGTGAACATCATTTAAATAATTTACACGTACATCACAGTCTCGTTCTAGAGAAAAATATTGAATACAGCTGGCAGTTTTGCTCGTTTATCTTCGTCACCATAGGAAGTATCCATACTCAACAAGTATATGCACTATCAATCAATTATTGTTAGAGTATGTTTCACACATAGAAATGTTTACAATGCTATAGACTTATTGTTTCTGTAAAAATGTTAAAGTGTCAGAAAGGTATAAACAATAATTAATATTATTTTACACAACAGGAAAGAACAAACGAGTTTTTTTCCAACACATAAAAAGGTTCATCAACGTATGAAAAGTGAACGTTTTAGGCATTTAGAACCAGTATATTAAACTACACGGTTCAAAATAATAAACGGATAACCAAAACATTTGAAAAAGCAGGCAGTTAAAATAACTTCCGCAAATATTTTGATATTTCAACTGCAACATTTTTAAACCAAAAACAGAAGTATTTGTCACATTTTTATTTGTTTCTGCAAGTTGAAACGCATGGTCGCTGGATGGTAGTAAAGCGCACGTCAACACGCTCGTAGTCGCAGCTCAAATTTTCACTTTCTTGGTTACCAGTGGTGATGGTTTATTTTTATTGCAATTAAGAATGGAACAGTGGGATTGTTTGGAGATAATGGTTTAAGTAAATAAACTTTGGAAAACCCCTTACCACCACAATATTAAGAACACCTAAATACGTATTTCAATTACATTTACAATAGGAACTTGAACTGACTAAAATAGCTTGGCTGAGGAATATCTCTGGAGATAAGTCCTTCGCCAAGCCAACAATTTGTTATGTTCATTTGATTTTGCCACTCTATCTGAATTAAAGTCATATTTTAAATGCCGCTCTGTAGCCGATTACTGTATTGTTATTTCCCAAATACAGTTTTAGTGAACCTTTTGTTGTTACCATGCAAAATTGCCGATTAATGTTTTGTCTGCGCGCTTGCCCCTAGACGCTTTCTGCGAATTTACGTGTTAATTTGTTCTAGGATTATTGCACCATATTTCGCAATGCGGTGTAATATTTTTGGCTGATGCATGATCGCGTTGCGATTCCTCTTCAGTCGAATTTAACATCTTGCTCGGCCCAGTCCCCCGATGCCATCTTCGGTGAACGTAGATAAATTAAGAAAAAGAGTGGACGCTACGCTTTGGGAGTGAACTGAAGAGTTTTCTTTTGGATACCGGGTTGTGTCACAGCTCTTCTGCTAATTGAATTATCGTTTCGTTTTTTTTTGCGTTAGGCAAAAGAATCTTCGACTTGAGTCGGATTAAAAATATTAGCAGATTGTCAGCTCTGTGCAAAAAACAATTCAGTAAAATTGTTTTCTCGACTGTGTCGGATAAAAGCTATCAAACCCGTGGAAGTTCTGTTTTTCGAGCGGTTTTAAGTGATCCTCCCGTCCAGCCACGGAGATATTGACATCTGAAATTCCCGCCTCTTCTCGCCTTCTCGACATCGAAAGAAGCGATCCAATCTTCAGGGGCGTACCGGCGAATTTTTCCCGCTTCCCGAAGATCTTAGGAAAACCTCAGTTGTGCCTCTCTCTGCTTCCTACCGAACAACACAAAGGTAGGATAAATTCTAATTGTGTGGTGAAAACTTTTTCCGAGCGAGTTAATCTTCAAGTTTCAAGTGCTGAACCTTTTTTTAAAATACGACGTAAAGCGACCTTCAGTCGCCAGTTGTTCTTTCTTCGTTTGGTTAAGTAAAGGGTAATCATAAATTATATTAAATTATAAACTCCGACGCCACTGCCTGCGTAGATGTGTTCTAAAAAATTAAATATCGGAAGCCACTGACGGCGAGCCTTTTTCAGTTCGAACGTTCCAACAAAATCTTGTATTATTTAACCATAAATATTACCATTTTCCATGTAATCATCATTATATCAGATCAGTAAACTAAAAGAGGTTGAATTTTATTTGTCTTGAAATTTACCACATCTTTTATTTTTGTGTACTTTCATCTTTGTCTGTATGAAGTTTGCAAGCTATACATATAGGAGGAAGCACAATAAAGGTAAGTCCGATTCCCGTAAGCTGCTGGCTTCTAGGCTTTCCACGAGAACTAGTAATCAACTGTGAATTGGAAGGTGGCGCCCGTTAATTTTGACCTACCCTGTACACAATTAGGAAGATTTCTCTCCCGTAAGCGGTTTCCGTGAACCACCCCTACTCCTCTGAGCTAAGCTGTAGGCCTTTTTCCATCTATCCTGTTGCGGGTCGACGAAAAAGCTCGTTTGACCCGTAATAAGTTTGAAGTCCAAATAGAACAGCACAATGATCTATCTGAATAAGAGGCTTGGAAGGTCATAGGTCAACTGAAAGGTGGATAAGCACAGCAAGCTGTTGCCCAAGTGTTTGGGGTGAGCCGTAGTGCAATTTCTCCACTTTTGAATAGCTCTTTGGAAACTGGAGATGTTCGACGAAGACAAGGACAAGGTCGTCCAGCATCAACAACACCAAGAGATGATCGTAACCTTTCGCATTATAGACGTAGAAATCAAATTGTTAATGCAACTTAATTTCGAGATGAGTTTGCGGCTGCTACTGGATGGTTGATATCAACACAAACAATAAGAAATGGTCTATAAGCTATAAGCTCGAAGGCCACTAGTTTGCATTTCACTTACTGATAGAAAGTGGCTAGAAGAACATCGAAATTGGGGCCATAATAAATCGGGACGAGGGTTGCTCAATGACGAGTCAAGATTCACTTTATAACCAGATAATAGTCTTGTTTTAATTTAGCGTGAACTCGCAACACGCAATAATTCACAATTTGTCCTGGAACGGTCACAATATGAACATGACAGTGTAATGTGATATGGTCCGAGATAAGTACGGTCATACGAATCTTTATTTCATTTAGAATTAGTCCCTTACTGCCCAAAGGCATCCGAATGAGGATCTCCGCTGCAGCAACAGAGGGAGAAGTTCAAGTTTACGTATAATAATGTTCGTCTACATCGAGCAAACATCGTAGACAACTGAATTGATGAAATAGGAATCGATTGAATGGACTGGCCAGCAAATTGCGCTGATGGTAATTCAATCGAACATGCATGGGATACATTAGGAAGACAAGTTACTGCACGAAATATACCAACACGGAATTAACTTCAAATTACTCCGAAACTGTGTTGCACTGAAGCACTAATGTTTCCGCGATATAAATAAATACATCAAGTAGGCGCGGAAATCGTTACAAGTATTTGGTTAGAAATTAAATTAGGGATCATGTTTATATACTTTCTGAAAGATGAGTTCGGGTAGAATGAGATCCTGAATATAACGAGCGTTTACGAAGAAAATATTCTGAGTAGCACTATTATTCATGGCATTCTATTTACACGGTACATCGATCACTAGTGTGGGAAACAACAAACGAAAATATTTTTAGCTTCTGTAAATCAAAAGATATTTACCTGCTAACGAACTTTACCTAAAACTGTTTTTGGGTTTAGTGTAGGTTGGTACTTAAATGTGTGCCGGATTATGTGGGCTTCATACCGAGTCACAAAATGTTAACAGTGCACTTTAGATAATCCCTAAATGTAAAATTTATAAGGTATTAGAACTATATAAACGGTTTCTTTTTACCAAATTCGAATAGTAACGAAATATTTAGTTCCATAAATAGACTAAATCTTGGGAATTTAACATTTAAAGTACAACAATAACACCGAATATTCACGTGTTACTAAAAGATATGAGCTAAAATGAGATAATTAATGTATGTATATGCCTTTTTATAGCACATAATATACAGTTTTTTTTAAGAATCGTGAAGTTGCTAAAGGCTACTCCATGTCTCCTATCCCACCCAGCTTATTCCGGCTCAGCACATTTCGTGCTATTCACAGGTCTAACTAACATGCCCCACCCTTGAAAAACCCCATGCGCCAGACACCACAAACGCGCTGGGAAAGTGCATTGCTCAGGATTGGAACCTGAGCCTGAGATGTTGAACAGTTATTGATAAAACAAATGAACTTTTCCTGATAATAAACATCGTTATATTAAGTTTAGAATTTTTCAGTGGTCCAAAAATATGGAAATCATCTTGCTGCACGACAATGCTAGGCCTCTTGTTGCTATTTTGGTAAATGAAAATCTTCAACTAAATAAATGGAGGGTTTTAGAGCATCCACTCTACTGCCCGGATCTATCGTCTTGCGATTTCCATATTTTTGGACCACTGAAAAATTCTATGAGCAGAGTATACCTCGGTTAGTATAACAATGGGATAGATGCCTTCACTGTGACGATAATTATTTGTAATTAAATTGTTGAATAAATTATTTATAAAACAAAGATGGGTTTCAACTAAACACACCTTGTATAAAAAATTCAATAATCTCACTTGCTGAGATACATGTATGTTGGGTTGCGTCGCCCATTTTTATGGGGGACAACTTAGCTGGCCCACCTTATATAGTAAAGTTGTCAATATTTTACGAGGTTTACTGAATTTTTAGTATAAAATCTACTGAAATCAAAAACGAGGATTAGCGTTTGCTAATTGTTCGATACAGCTTTAGACATTATTGGGGAAAACGTGAAGACCACAACGTGAAGATTTATTCTACCAATAAAGAAATAGTAGGAAACAAGCTTCGCCATACAAAAAGTGATAACTCTTTAGTTCATTTAGCTTCAATTTCGATGTTTCGAAAAGTGTATTAAGTATATTGAAAGAATCAAAAACAAATCTAAAAGTCTTACCAACAAGGGCTCCCGAACCAACTGTTTGTGATATATGAACGATATTGTGTTTCAAGAAGATATTTGAAATGTTCTTCATACATGTTGACATGGGCTCTACATTTTCTCAGGAAGGAACTGCACGACCTTTCAAAAATGACCGACCTTGCTCCAGAAGTTTAGCAGGATTATTTACAGGTCTACTAAACTTTTCAGGTATCCTCAAACACAAAAGTTCAAATGAGTTAAGTCGGGAGCATGAATGGTTTGTAGAGTTAAATATTAATAAATGGTAAAACAGAAAATCGCTCATATGTCGCAAACGGTTAGTTTAAGGCTTTTCCAGCTTTTTTTGATCGCCCTATATTAACCCTTAATAATTTTGAGACTTTTTCAACATCCTGTATATACGTTTCCCTTATTTAAAAATAAACATTGTTACCTCATCTGTTTATTACGAAAGTTTACTTCATAACTCATTTTCTAGCATCTTTTGTGTAAATACTGCGTATTCCTTGCAATGTAATACAGCATTAACCTTAATTATTTTAAGTACGTTTTAACTGCGCCAGTTTACAAAGAAACCTGCACGAGATCATAAGCAGTTGAACAACACCTACGTTTGTATTGTACGTAGGACGCAATATAACAAGAAGATAATATTACGTCACACAGACTAGTGTGTCTTTGACTGTACAAGAATATTAGCCTTAAACCGCAAAACCTGTTTCACCACGTGATTTAAAAGGAAATAAATATATTAAAGCAAAGGTATAAAAACATAGCAGTTCCCCTGTTCGTTCGTACACATGCATTTTGCATCATGAAAATGTATAATATTAAAACTTAGGCCTCACAAGCACCTGCTATAGTTCCCTTCCCAAACGGTTTTAGGAATTGAATTCGATGTTTCTGCTCGTTTGGCTAGGATGTAGAGAAATTTTATTTGGCACAATAATATTCCAGAATGTAATTAAAACTAAAGTATTTCGTAATAGTACCAAAACTCGAAAATTTCTAAAATCAGTTGGTAATATTTTATTAATTTATATTTTATTGCTTTTTCGGAATACAGCTTGTTTTTTTGGTCACAAATTTGTATAATAAAACAGACTGTGTTAAGTTATTTTACGTCATTTTTCTACAAATGCTTGCCGTCGAAGAATTGTATAATACGTATAATACGTCAATTTGAAAACATACAGTGTGGTATATTTCTAGAAGTAAATGAGGTACTAAAATTTCTACAAACCGTTATTGCAACATGGAGGGAACATCATCAAGACACAGTTCCCCAGTTCCAGTTACCCCAACAATAAAACTTAAATTGCTAACACCCACCTTGTGATACCTCATGAAAAACTCTTACAAAATGCTATTTGACAGTAGGAGACATTTGTCTTACGCTTTGGAAATCAAATGTATATCAAAAAGTTCAGATGCAATTATTTTAATTCAAACTCAAATTATTAGATTAAATGTTCCAAATGGTTTCCATTATTCTCTAGGCAATAGTAAAGGCTACTCGTCAATTATCTCCGAAGATTTTGAAAGGTTTGTCGCGGAATAGATCGGAACTCCTGAACTATTCCTTGTCGTAGTTGTGCAATGGACCGATGTTGATTTTTCTAGACAACAGACTTGAAGTGAACATAAATCTAATGGGGTCAAATCTGCAAATCTAGTGGACCATTCTAGTTATGTTTCCTACTATTGAATAGCATTATGTATGTATTTTCAGTAAGGTATCACAAAGTGAGTATTACCATTTAAAATTGTTTCGTTGGGGTATTTAGAGCGTATGGGGTTAAATGGGGAAGGTTACCTTATGAGTCAAGATGATTCCCCCTCCATATTATGGAAAGAGTTCCTAGCAAATTTTCAATCCCTCATTTACATCCAGAGAGAAAATAATAGAAAAACATGCTCAATGAAAATGGGACACAACTTTGATATTTTGCATGCTACATTAGCACAGAAATCATCTTCTTCAGGCAGACAAAAAACAGCTGTACATGGTCGGACAAATATTTACTGCTTTTTAACGAATAAAAAGGCTTCTAATCTTTAAGAAATCACAGATATACCGAAGCGCTAACCTTAAATCGGATTACTATCTACAGTCAAACCTCTTTAACTCGAACCTCGATAAGTCGAATTATTCGATACTCGAATTCGCGCTAAGGTCCCTGCGAATTTCCTATGCTTTCCCATATAAAAATCTCTCGATAACTCGAATTTCGATAAGTCGAAGTTCTCTATATCTTCTCTAAAACTCGATTTGCTGTTAATCGGCAGGTCAGAAAAACCTAGATGTTTTGCGAAAATTAGAAGCTTGCCGTTAACATACAAGTTCAATAAAAAATCGTGGATGACACGTATTCTTTACGAGGAGTGGCTTTACAAGTTAGACAGAAAATTTAAAGCCCAGAAACGAAAAATCTTGTTGTTGGTGGATAACTGCACAGCACATTCAAAAGACCTGCCGCGAAAACTTGAAGCTATTGACGTGATGTTTTTTCCGCCAAATTTAACATCAAAACTGCAACCAATGGACCAAGGAATAATAAAAAATTTAAAACACAAATATAGAAGGCGCGTTGTATTGAAGACCATACAAGCATTTGAACGACAAGAAACGCCAAAAATTACCTTACTGGACTGCGTTAGAGAAATTGATAAAGCTTGGAGTGAAGTGACGTCGGCTACCATCGCTAATTGCTTTAAAAAAGCGGGATTTAAATGTGACGAAAATGAAATTGTGGGGGAAACAATTTGGGATGATGATGATGATTTACCACTTTCCGTTTGGGCAACTCTGCAGAAACAAAGTGGGTTATTTACAGATTTTACGTTTCAAAGTTATGTCGAAGTTGACAGCGATTTACTAGTAGCCGAACATCCTAGTGACCAGGAGATTGTGGAAATGGTTTTAAATCAAAAGGAACCTAGTGATGATGAAGAAGATGGTGAAACCGACACCGAGACCGTTTCCATTCCGACCACAAGGGACGCTAGTGACGCAGTGGACAAGTTATCAATTTTTTTAAGTGCCCAAGAAAACGTGCCTGCGGAAGTGTTTGCGTCTATAAGAATGTTGGACAATTTTTGCGAAAAAATTCAGTATAAGAATAAAAAACAGCAAAAAATTTCGGACTATTATTTTTAAGCAATTTAATTCTATGTACTTACCCACCATACAAAATTTGTAACTATGTTCGTGTAATTCTTAAATAAATAAATATGTATGTAATAAAAAACAAAATTAGTACAAAGTTAATTAAAAATTCGATAAGTCGAATTTTTTTTACTTCCCCTGCGACTTCGAGTTAAAGAGGTTTGACTGTAATATGTACGAATGGTAGTACAAAATGGATAGAGATGAAAAATAATAATGTTTATAAAGAGATAAAGTTTACATTTTCCAAGGCGAATCGATGAGCAACCGATACTGAAGCAGAATAGAAATATAGACCAAAGCGAAGACACTGAAATAAAAAGGAAAAATCCTAAAACCATGCTTAACAAACTTGCTTTTGAAGCAGTTTGGAGTTTGAAGTACAGCTTAAGTGCTACAAAACATTGTGGTAAACTGAAGAAGAAGCACCAACAAGATGTGAAGAATAGAATGAGGTCAAAATAGATCTTACATTAATAAACGAAACACTAATTGGGAGGTAAATCTAACACCAACCGAAAAATAACTATATTACTTACAGACAAGAAGGGGGTTAAAGTAACAGGAACAAAACAACGTCAAAATATTTTTCTGATTTAGAATTAAATCTCTAGAAACTAGAATGTTCAATTTATCGGAAAAATCGATAATATGAAAGTACCAATTCCGTAACAATTATTACGTAAAGCAAAGTGCATATTATTATTAGTCACTAATGAGGAATTACGCTATGATATGTTAATCTGCACTTTCAAACGTTTTCAGTTTATAGATAAATTAATTAATCTTGTATATTAATTACATACTGTAGAATAAAACTACAAGTGTAGAAAGTTTCGTTTATCAGAAGGTACAAAAACAACGGATATCACAATTTTTTTGTTAATATAGCATAATTCAGTCAGTTAACTAACAAATGGATCGCAACGCACTGCTACCCTTCATAATTTCCCGATATCACTAAAAAAAGGCCAAGGAGTCATCAAAAATTATTATTTTTAAAGTGGGACACTGCTTTAGACTACACAAATGTATCACAAAGAAGTATTAATAGAAAATAACTAAATGTATCCTAATAAATACTAATATATGAATTGTTCTAAATGGGTATTTACGTTGGCTTTCCAAAAATAAGTTAGCATTTAGTGAATTATCGCTAATAGCTGGCATGGTCGTTAATTTCTAGTCTCTAGCAAATAACTGCTGCTTTTCTCGCTCAACGTGTTACTTAATTTAATGAATTTTAAACATTTACTTGATAAGATTTACTTCTTAACTGTTAAATCTGACAGCAACGCATATGTTCGCAGGTAACATGCGAACATATACGTTGTTGCCATCGTTATACAAGAATTCATATAAAAGCAATATACATTCAGAAAAGACTGTATGTTACAACAAACACACTATGCAGGGTGGGCAAGCTAAGTTATTCCTCTTAAAGAGAGGGACGCAACCCAACATACATATAGCATGAGAACCAAAATTGTTTATTTAATTTGATTCAATTGATCAGTGTTGTCCAATTCTGACAATATCAATCCAAGCTGATAATTTCCCTAAATTGTATGTAAGATCGTTTCAAATGACAATACAGACGATTTGCCAGTATTTTATATTTCAGACGGTATCCAACTAGAATACCACCACCTAAAAAACATTACCAAAACCTTAAAACTTCTTTAAAAAATTAAAATAAATTTCGTAATTCTAGGCAATTTAGACCGAGAACGATTACGACCACGGAAAATTAACTAGCTGTGTTAAAGGCAGCAAAGGATAATCCCCCACGTTCAAAAATTCCGAAAGAAAATGTATATCATAAATAAAGCCCTCTTTAGAAAGTGGGAAAGAGGACTTTATTTATCCTGCATTAATTTCCGTCGTTATGGAAACAAATAGTAGGTAGTAAATTGAGTTGCCTACATTTAGGCGCTTCTTAAAAAATCTTTGAGGAGCTCTATCCCTGAAAGGAAACACGTTTAACCATACATTTATTAACAAAAAATGTTTGTTTTCATGTATACTTTAAGCCCTAGAAGTTTGTCCCTGCAATTCATTAACAACCTGTGTATATACATAATTGTGGAAAGAATTAGCGGTCCTATTTTACAAATGTATTGACGAAACGGACGTGCCAAGAGATTGGTGGTTTTAATTCATAAAAAAGGCGACATTACAAACTTAAGTAATTACAGGCCGATAAGTCTTTTAGATCACCTGTATAAGATATTAATGAAAATTATAGCTAATAGACTCATTCGAAAACTTAAAGCGTACCAACCTACAGAGAGAACGCAGGTTTCAGAACAAATACTCAACGTTCTCTGTAAAACTACACGAAGTAACGAACAAAGTAAAAATCGAAAGGGGAGTTAGGCAGGGAGATACAATATCACCCAAGTTATTCACGTTGGCCCTAGAAATGTCTTTAAACGCCTAGGTTACGAAAGAGAAGGAATATCTATCGATGGAGAGAGACTAAACCGCTTACGGTTTGCAGACGATATAGTCTTAATATGAACTGAAGCAGAAGAAATGGTATCAATGATAGAAGAAACTAAAAGAAAAATCAGCTGAAATAGGCTTAAAGTTAAATGACTCAAAAACCAAAATCATGACTAACATCAACTTACCGCTAAACCTACAAATACCAGTAGAAATAGTTGAAAGCTATATCTACTGAAGCCACACAATGAAGCTAAATAGCGAAAATCAGACAGCGGAAATAAATAGAAGAATTAGATTGGCCAATAACGCTAAAATCTAGGTATTCAATCAATGCATTTTGCCAGTCATGACCTATGGAGCGAAAACTATTACATTAACTAAAACATCGACCAATAAACTAAGGGTAGCGCAAATATCTATGGAAACAGCAATACTAAATAGTAGACTACAGGATAGAATAAGAACGAATGGATTACAGGTCAAACCAGGGTATGCGATATAACAGAAAGAATGGCGGTACTTAAATGAAACTGGGCGGGCCGTATCGTAAGAATGTCAGACAATAGATGGACCCGAAAGTTAATAGAGTGGAGACCCAGAAAAAATCACCCACCCCTCCGTTGAAAAGAGAATATAGAGAGAAGAGCAGGACACGCCTGGATGCGTAGGGCAGAAAATAGAAGCGAATGGAAGAAACTAGGGGAGGCCTATGTCCTGCACAGTGGATGACTACAGGCTAATTGATGATGACTGATGATATATAAGTGTATTTGTTTAATATTTTTACTATAATACTGTTTCGACCCTTAAGAAATTATTAAAATCCACAATTTTAAAAATTAATCCACTTGCATGTGATATCATCCTTCTTCCTGAAGACAGTTGCTCCGTTCGACCTATTTGTTGCTGTTTGCAATATCCTATAACTGTATTCTGCCTGCATGAGTTCGGGTAAACATCACTATTCACGTGTTCAACGCAAGCAGACACCAAATATAATAGTAGCATACAAATTTCCCTAATTGTAACCTCCAAAATCTAGTTTTATTCTCTCTTATAATAAATAAACAGACACAAGGCAAATATTAAATAAGAGCTACGTCACGTAGAACTACAGCGTTTCACGTTCGATATTTTTTAAAGTAAAGTATAAATTTAACTATTATTTTGCAATCGATAAAGAACTACATTTACCTTGTTTATATAACTTACATGGTGATTGTAATAAAAAATAAAAAATAAAAGATTATACAGGGTGTATCAGAAATAGGTACAAATATTAAATCCGATGGTAGATTACAATATATACAAACTAGAAAAAACATGTCTTTGGCAATGGGACCTTTAAGATATGAGAAAATAATAATAGAAAATTGGACCCAAAATTGTTTGAGTAGCGCGGGATAATAACAACAATTTCAGTTCAAAGAGATGTTATGCAAAGGAGAGTAAGATAGAAGTGCAAAAAAAATTTTTATCACCTGCCACAAACCAATAGGTAGGTCAGTAATTTCTATTCAGTCTGTTGTTGTTATCACAAGCCAGATAAGTTTTTACGTGTTTGCCACTTTGGATTTATTTTACAATTAGATAATAACCTTCTACAGCTTAAATGCATTTTCTATGTATCATCAGTAGTTCTCAAACAAAATTATATTTTATTTTTTAATTCAAAATAATAAACTTAATGATATTTGAAAAATGAATAGTACCATTGAATTCTACTTGAGCCAATCTATTACTGGTTTAAATATTTGTACCTATTTCTGATACACCCTGAATAGTAGCAATCCACATACGTTTTTAAATATAAGAATTGTCCGACGACTTCATTTAAAAATATCACAACTTTCTAAATTGTGTCTACACAAATATTAACGTTTGGTGAAACCAACAAACAGGTACTTTTGTTATTACTATTTATTTTTCTAAAAACCAGCACGCGGAACATATTTGTTGAGACTGGCATAAATATTCTTAAAACACTTATTTCATTAAATGTCTTTGGGAAAGCATCCGTCTCGATCCAAAAATTATCTGAATTAACAAAATTATTGCCATTTTCTTACATATATTCCGCTTAAACGCTACAGTTTCATTTCAAAAACTCCTACAATCGTCAGTAGGCCCAGCTGTTACATTTTATATATTAAGTAAACTGAGGACAGGTGCAAAAGTAATAAAAAACGCCAATAACGGTTCCTCAATGGCCAGTTTGACTACATCAGATGAAGGTTGCGTTTTAAAGCTTTAAACCTCGCCATCGGCATTTACAACAGGTACAGTAACACGATTATACCGTTACAAAAATCACAACCGAAGAGAAGTCGAAACCTGTATTTTTGATATAGGGATTTAGGTAAAGAGAAATGCCCATTAGCATTCATCATCAATAACATACAATCGAGCATGCACCAGTGATCACCTGAAACATCTGTTTCGCCTTATTGTAGGCATTCAAGGATTGTCTTCGCCGTCCAGGTGAATTATTTAGGTTTGTAGGTTTTAATAGACACGAATCGAGTCTCTACAAATAAAACCTGAATCTTAAGAAAGCTGATATCTACGTTTCTAATTGCATGTTGGTAACCTTTTACCTTTCCATTAGATTTACGAGGTACCTCTAGAAGCATTAAAATTTTATCTCGACCATTAATAATAACAAATTAATTTTATTTAATCTGGCACAGTGAAGCCAAGGCCCTTATACGCAACCAATAAGAAATAGAAAAATACAAATTACATAAGCAAAAATAACTATGAACAGGATCAGTCTTGGTACCAGCATAAAACTATAAGTAATAACGAACGCTACTAGAAATAGTTCCTAGAATTGGTGCCTCAATACTTCAGACGAACTTGAATATAACCAAATCTCGGATATAACAAACATTTAAAATAAATATTTTATTTGCACTGTTTACTGTATTGTGTTTCCAGCTTACAGCGATCGCGCGTTCCGGAAACAACGAGCAAAACTTAAAATATTTTTAGTCGTTGCAACTTGTAGAACTCAAAAAATATTCTTCCAAATAAACTTTAAGTAAAAACCAACAAAATGTTTTACTGGTACTAAAAATCCTTAAATTTAAGATGTTTTCCGGGAATTGAAATTACTGACACTGATATTTGAATTGTTATACTGACAAAATATTTAACTGTATAAAATGGTTCTTAAAACGTCAACTTAAGATTTTAAATCTCAAACCGCAGAAGACAACTTATCAAAAACAGAAAATGTAATGCTACAATTAATATGTATTTATGTGCATCTATAATAATAACAAAAGTTTGGACATTTTTCTTAGTTTTTTTGATAATAAACATGGAATGTTATGTTACAATTAAGTAAGAAGTTTCCCAAATATTACATTCATCAGATTACAAGCAAATAACGTCTCGTTGTAACCGAATTGAGCTTAATATGTAAAGAATGTTTTGCTTTAACGTTCGAAATACCTATAGAGATAACTTAAACAAGCGCAGGTAAAATCGCAGTGTCTCTACAGGATACAACACTCGAAAAAGAAAACATGCAGTTAATACCAGACATGCATTGCAAAAATATCAAGTAATAGTGGTGAGACTCTACACCCCAAGAAGGAATTTGGCCTACAACGCTAAACGTCAGAGATCCCGTATCGTTACTCTCACACCCAATTGTTGCGTGCCAAGTACATAACACATAACAGCATTATTACCCCTTGGCCACTCGAACGCAAGTACCCAATTATTTCAAGCGACGGGTAGGCCACCCGCGAGGCATCGAGTCTGAAATTTTAGATTAGTATAATGTAAACCTGTCTAACTAGTTTCGAACGGATACATTTCCTTTTCTCTAAATAACATCGAAAGTATAAGAATAAGAAACATCTCTCGGAAAGTTTTTCGTCATATTAAACCAACCCAACAATTTTCTTTCTTGCACGTATTGAATCCAAATATAGCTCTCACACAGAAGTTCTGAAGTTCTTTTTTTTAATTTATTCTACAAAATAAATATAAAATAACATTAATTCAAATAAGGAAACCCAAACGTTCACATAATATTTCCTGTTTTTCTTTTATGAAAAGTATACGATTTTTTATTCACGTCCATTGGTTCGAAGATTTGTATTTAGAATTTACCTCACATTTGAATCTGAGATTGGAACTATTAATTTTAACTAAAGAGTATTCTTCTATAAATAAATATGCTCAGTATTCCTGGAAAAAATAAACGAAAACGTCGTTTAATATTAATTTCTAAATAATATTCAACAGAATATCCAACATGCTTATTTAATTGTCTCAGTTCATAACATTCGTTACCTCAGCATGATTATTAAATGGAACAGATCAACCGAGGGTCATGAGCATGTAAATATCGAGTGTTAAACGCAAGTAAAAATCAGCTCTGTAAATCTTATAAAGCAGAGGTCCCTATACTAAACCCTGTGGAACACCGTTCAAGCTCAATTAAAACCGTTTGCTTTCTTATGTAATTAGGTAGGATTCAATAAATCGAACTGCTTGACTTGCAAATTTAAAATATCTTGGTATATAAAATTGGTTTACAATGTCGAATGGTATGTGAAAACCCAATAAAACTAAAGCTTTTATTAATTTTTTTCTTGGGAATGCAGAAATATGTTCATTATATATATATATATCAATATTTAAAATAGCTGTTGCCGAACTGTTATTTTGCCAAAATACAGACTATATAGCAGGAAAAACATTTAATTTAAGAGGTACATAGCGAGATATTTGTTGATTAGTGATTTTTGTCTTACATAGTTATTTGTAGAAGGAGAATAAAAGATCATCGGAACTTACAGGTTCAGAAATCTTTACTAACTGAAAAACAAGCGATGTTTTGCTCTTACAATAAAATAAAAAACATTAATAATGATACTAATATTTCAAAAATGTAAAATATGCAATTAATTAAACGAGACGTGAAGAATGTTAAAATTATTTGTCTAAAAAATTCGCCAAGGCTTAAATATAAATAAGCTAATGTAAATTACAGGATGACGCGAAATAAAACGAATACAAAAGAATTCAAATATTACAAAATCATTTTCCAAGCATGCATGAGCTATTTTAAATGTATGTATGCAGCACATCTATTGGCATTTCCCGTAAAAAGCTTTTAAATTCGTTAAATACAAAGAAAAAGAAACATCTCAAACGGTATAAGTGCTTGTCTATTAAAATATTTTAAACGAATTTAGAGCAGACGCAAGCTGTTAAAAATAACACCAATATTGGTCAAGAACGGTGAAGGGAAGAGTCTCTGCAAACCAGCAAGCATCTACATCTAAAAATGTATCTAGTACGAAATGCAGTTTCGAGTTTCTAAATAGTTAAGAAGTCGAGGACATGTACGCGTTCAAGTTTCTACAAATACTGTCCTAAAAATTTAGCATGTTGTAGCATAATTTTTAAATATTAAATTATTTTAATTTTGATTGCTTGTTGTATAAAAAAATTCCCAGACTACTAATAATGTATTACAACTATGTTGGCAGAGATTGTATAATATTACGTCTCTCCGGTTACATTAAATATATATATATACAAGGTGTTTAAAAAAAGGCTAGTAGTTTAAATCCGGAGATCTAGATGGCCCTGCAATTAGACCTCTTGTCTTAATCATTTATCGTTATAGGTTGTCGATATTCTCTGACCCCGATTTAAAAATGTGAAGGAGCCCCATCGTGCATAAACCACAGATAAACCCTAGCATTCCGGAGCAGGTCTTCCAATAGTAGGGGTAAAGTATTATTCAAGAAGTCAAAATACAGTTCGCCAAACGATTTAATAAAAATAGTAGCGCTATTAGACCATCTTTCAAAATACCCAACGAAAACCGATGCTGATGTATCTACTCGACAACAACTTCAGGATTTTCGTCTGCCATACATGGTTCTTATGCAAATTAATAATACCTTTATTCGTAAAAGATAGTTCATCAACTAAAATATTGGCAGCAACGTTTAGACTTTCTGCAACTTTTCTCAGTATCCATCTAAAAACACCATTCTTGAAGCATAATTAAAAGCAGGATATGGTATGGAATACAATTGTGTACAATAAACAAACAACAATATCTTCCATTTTGTGTTTCATGGCAGATGAAAAGTTTACTATTGGAGTTTATTGAATAAAATACAAAATTGCTTCTATGTCGGAAACGTTTGGTTTGTGGACATATGTTGATGCATACTGTTTGGTTTGCTTTGATGAGTACCTATACATGGGTAAATTATCCTATTTTTAAACACCTTGTATAATTTAATACGATTGCAAACTAATATTAGAAATTATTCTTATTTGAGCAATTCTGCCTGTAGTGGTTGCTGGGAAGATTGAGTAGCCCAGACTGCTGTTGCCGGTCCCGAGCCCGGATAAAAGAGGAAGGTTGGACGTGATCCAACAACCCCACCTCGTAAAAAAATCACCGTTATGGAACTCAAGTAGATGAAGTCGGACTGAACCCAGCCTATCGAAATAAGGACAAAGACGAATAAATGGAACGTGTGAACCGTATATAGACCAGGGGCCTTGAAACTGCTAACTGAGATACTAGATCACCAAGAAGCAGATATAACATAAGATAATCCAAAAAAAAACATGATGTATACTATAACTGTCATAAGAACACACACACATTTGGCACAGGCTTTATTGTAAGTAAAAGGATAAAACATCGAATAATAAAATTCTCCCCAATTAATGAACGAATCTGCTGCATACGGATTAAAGCAAAATTTTTCAAGATAATATTATCAACGTACATGCCTTTCTGAGAGCAAGACAGAAGATGAAAAAAAATTATTTTTACGACACACTAGAAAACGCCTATGATAGATTCCAGAACAACGACATAAAAATAGTCGTAGGCGACATAAATGCCAAAGTCGGCAAAGAACCAATACTGTACCCTCACATACAATAGGAAGATACAGTCTACACGAAGAACTGTTGGTAGCACCACTTTTGACCACAAAAATATGCATAAGGCAACGTGGACAACCCCAGATGGGAACACATGCAACTAAATCGACCACCTACTAATTGGCGGGCGCCACATCTCCAATCTCTTAGATGTAAGGTCCTACACAGGCGCAAGCATCGACTCCGACCACTACCTTGTTGGAGCAAAAATCAGAGCAAGAATATCCAATGTTAAGAAAGAAAAAATTCACCGCCAAATCAGGTTCAATACGGACAGATTGAAATAGGCAAACGTTGCGGAAAAAGATGCTAATAATATTAGCAAAACCCACTTGACATAGATACCAGGAATATAAACCAACAATGGGAACAATGCAAATTCATAATAAACTCAACAGCCGAAAACACAATAGGAAAGATGCAACATCCACGAAGGAATGAACAGTTTGACGCCCAATGTACGGAGGTAACACACGAAAGAAACAAGGCGTAAGCGAAAACGCAACAAAGACACCAAATACACCAAGTGGAGTGCATAGGATGAAAAAAAAACAAGAACAACCAAATCAAAAAATTACGAAACCTAAAAAACCAGACAGACAGAAGGAAATTCTACAAAAACATTAATGAGATTCGACGGAAATTCAAACCAAGACTATAAAGATAGAGAAGGCAATAGCGTTAGCGAAAAGGATAGAGATGGACAGAATACTTTAAAGAACACTTAAGCGGAAACAGTGAATAACAGCCGGAAGAAGTAGAAGACTAATCCAATCCAGCCGAAGAACAACCACTCCCAACACTACCAGAAGTCCGCGAAACCATTAAGAAACTGAACAATAACAAAACCCCCGGATGTGATAACATACCATTCGAACTAATCAAGTCCGGCGGAGCACATCTGACCATATACAGGGTGATTCAAAACGTGTGGTCCAAACTTAAGGGTATGCTGTGGGCAGCTGTGATGGCAGCTTGGGGCACGCAGTTTACAGAAAGAAAACACATACAGACAGGTATTTAAATGCAAATTCGCATCATCACCCGATGCAGAAAGCAACTGTGCTAAAAACTCTAACAACCAGAGCAGTTCGAATCTCAGATGCAGAACACCTA
>JABXWE010104672.1:0-15885 GCA_014611495.1 Limonius californicus | reverse complement strand
TTTTTTTGTGCAATATGATTTTTTAAAGACAACTTAGGTGTTTTAAATAAAGAGATAATATTTAGATAGTTGATATCCTCCGATAGTAGATTGGTATGATGATGTACCCCAAAATTAAACAAGACCCTTTGGTATTTTGTAACTGCTAATAAATATAAATGTTTTCCTAAATTTTGTAAAACTAATAAATAGTTATTTATAGAGTTGTAAACTATTAACTTTGTAAGCTATAGTTGCATTTCATTTAGCTAGTCATAATTGAGTTTGCAATAATTTCAGTTTCACAAAATTAAGAAGAACCATATATAAAATTAGGATTCGTGAAATGCATTATTAAATAATTAAGTTTCTACATTGGGTTAACTTCACTTACCAGCTAGAATTATTATCGTATCTGTCTTTATCTAACACTATATAGGAATATTCTTACATCACAAAACAGTACGATGCTGAATATAGTTAGTATTTACTTTATGGTACTGACTATTTTCTCTAGTTCAAAACGTATGATGATTTATTATACATTCAGCAAAATCACTCCGAAAAAAGCTCGAAAAAGACGGAAAATCAAATTTCTTGCGGCTCCTAAAATAAAAACAACCTGTTTTTATAGGAATCTTGTCTCTATACTGATGTGTTTTAAATCTTGTTTCAGTACCGCTTTACACCCAGCATGCGTTTAGATACGCTTGTAGTTTAGAGAAGACAGAGGGAAGTTTACTGTAAATGCACAAACTGCAAGAAAGCCGTAAATGTTTTACAACCTCAAGTTGCACCTTTTAGACGGGTTTATGTTCTACACTTTGCATTTCCCGCTGTATCATTGTGTGTTGAGAAACCATAAATCAAACTGATATTTTGAACTGAACGGCCCGGTAACTTTACGCCAAATTATGCTATATCTTTGTTTAGTTTTATCATTGAATATTTTAGAATATTCAAAAGTGTTATACACTAAATTTTTTATTTGGTCTTAATTATAAAACCCTCTTAATAAGTACATGTTAAATTGCATCGAATGAGCTTTATGGCCTCAGAAATTATTATAGCCAGTAACAATATTAGCAAATACCGAACGTCAGAAATGATACTTTCAAAAATATATTGTTGCACATGTTTCATACTTATTGTAAAAAATTTAAGGTAGTAAATAAATCTAAACTATTATTTAGTTCATGCTTAATAAGATTTGAAGATATTTGAAAGTCGCTATTAGGACCTCCAATGTTTAGAAAGTTGCTAATTGTAATAATTATAAATATTAAATAATACTAAAATTTTGACTGCTACCTATCATAGAATCGAATTTCTTTCTTGTAACAGATAATGCTCCATATCACAGTCATCGTGCGAAAAGCCGATTTACAATAGCATGACAAATGTCTGATATTGCACGCAAGAAATATATTTTATTAGAGAAAACAATTGTAAAAATGATGCTGATAGGAGTTGTGAACAATCAAAATCACGGATTTATAAAATATGTGGTTATGAAATTGCAAAATGTGTCGGTAAAACTTTGTCGATATTACTTTCATTTCATTTGAATGTATGTGAGCGGGGATGAAACATGACTTAAGATGTCACAAATTTAAATTGGCCGACATCAGGAAACTGTTCTATACAATTTTAGCCAATAAACACGAGTTGAAAAGGAAATTCGTAGGTTTGGTACAGGATAATCAAATTGTAATGAGGTCGACTCCAACTTACATAACGGCTTTAGAAATATTGACATTTTTGAAGAACTTAAATCAGAATTTTTCGTACTTGATTATTCAAACTTCTCCTTAGTATTAGTAATTTAGAATTTAACCTAGGCAACTCTTAAGACAGTAGGTTCGGTTGCATAACGTTGTCGCCTGCTTTTATAAACGAATCTTTTATATATATATATATATGTATATTGCTGTGTTATTTACCCTATATGTCCTATTTTGCCTACGTTATGTTTCGATCATGTTAAAAGATACTGTTTTTATTGTTAATAATCCAGATTATGACTAAAATTAAAATGAATTAGTTTATTTATAAACTAAATCATGTCCTGTGGGAGGTTATTGCTATACTAATTCATAAATTTAAACTTTATAACTTGAAAGGGATATTCCGAGCTTTCATAGAATTCTACGATTTACACTGTGTCGTATTGAAATGGTGTTTTAAGTGGAATTTTGCGAATGAACAGTTGAGGGGACTACTGTTTTCCATTTTGATGATGAATTGAGGTGTCCAAAGTAATGTTGGGGCCCTGCAAAGTAAATATTTTAAATTTTGTTGTTCTAACGTTCTAAATTTACAAATGTCAAGGTTAATATAAAAGTATAAGATTTATGATTATAGTTAATAGTTAATGTTCTATAAGAGGAAGGTTTTTACGTACAGTTATTTCTGTAAATATCAATTTAATAGGTGAATTTGATAGTTTTTATAAAATTAACTTAATTTGAGGTTAGAATTTTATTTTTACTAATAATTATGTTATTATTTAAATTTGTTAATGTAAATGTGTATATTTAAGTCTAATAGAGGGCTAGTTAATTGTTTTAAGTGGTTTAAGAGCGCAAACGTAAACTTTCGTTAACATTTGAATTTTAAAATACATTTTTATTATTTGTTACAAATCTTTATAAATTTAATATCAGAAGATTGACAATTTTTCACAGATTGCGTTTATCAAGTTAGTTTTTAGAAATATTTGTTTATTTAGGCTGTAAGAGTCGTTTTTCATTTAATTGATAAGAGGTCTTGGTAGGGGAGATAAAACCTTATGCTTGTGATTGGTGCATTCTCAATTTTGAGATATGAATTTTTGTTTTTATTGAAATTTAGTTGCACACTTTTCACATTTAAAGTGAGTAAACTCTTTGCATTCTGGTAATTTGCATCATTGTCGGTTGCTGTCATACTTTATCCAGTGAGAACTTTCATCCGCTCGCACATTTTTCGGTGGAATGTGGGATGCGGACCCCTTGCAACTTTTGGCAGCCACAGCTTCATCTACTTGGCAATTTGGTCTTCCTCTTTTTTTTTTATTTGTTGGCCCCTATAAGGCATAGACACTCTGCCACTTCCAGGCGAAATTGCCACAAATTCAATGTTTGGAAAGCTGGTGATTCTCCCCATTCTATTATTGCTCTCTTATATAAAAGCCATACGGTTATTATTGTCACATCTAATAAGTGAACAAATATACGCAGGCACCACTTTTTGGAACGAAGTGGAATTTGGTACCGACCAATGAAACTATCATCAAGTATGTCGACTCCTCCCATATGTTTGTTGTACTCCTGTATGACGTTTGGACGATTAATTACTATTTTATTTTTTAATTTTCTGTTACATTGTTTGATTTTTGTAATAGGTAGTTCACCATGACAAGAAGATGTTTACTACCTTATTATCTTTCCAAGCGACTAAACTTAGATCGATTCAATCTACATTAACCAAATACTCTGCGGACGTTCCACGAGGCATTTTCTTGAAGTCCTTTTCATTTGTTAGTTTGTTGTTTGGTATTCGATTTCTTCGCACGGTGTCTAGCATATAGATTCCTTGTTTTCTCATGTGTGCAAATAATGGTACTGAGGTATAGTAATTATCGCTTATAATTGGTGATTCACATTCTTTGGTATCACTCGAGAAAGTCTTACCACAACATTTGCACTTGCCCCTAAATCAGGTTTGCCGTCCTTTAATTCTGTAAAGTAATTATAAGAACCTTGATATATTTCAAAATTGTAGGAGAAACCTTCAGTTCCATACAACATAAACTGCTTGAACCCCCATTTATTGGGTTTCATCGAATTACATTGTTTCAAGTGGTGACGTGCTTTTGTGGCACAAATCTACTCCTCTATGGATAGCTTGTTCTCTACAGGGACTGAAGCAAATCGATTTCTAAGATAATCAACAAGAGGTGTGATTTTGTGAAGGCTATCAAATTTTTCATTACCGCGTTCCAGCATTGTGTGGTTGATATTGAAATGTAAATTAGACTTTATGGCTTCAAATTCATTGCTGCTCATTGTATCTCTAATGTTTGGTATTCCAATATCATGCCTCGAATAACAACGTGTTCTGGGCAATGTTGATACAGACATGTAAAAACAGATTCCCAAATATTTCTGAATATCTTGTACAGACACATTTATTGGTTTGTTTGGATTTTTCAGCACGCTATAAAAATTAGTTTTTCACAGACGTCTATCAATAATTCGTCAGTAAAAAAATATTTTAAATAATTGTATGGGGTTTCTAAGTGTAACAATCCGTTTGAAAAATTTAATTTGCCTCTAAATTCAATTGCCTCATCGTCAATAATTAAATGTCGTTTTCGCCAAATAATCCTGTTAAGCAATTTCGTTGTCTCCTCTGTATATGTAGAAACTCCTACGTTTGTCTATTCTGTCTTAGTCTCGACTTGCTCAGTGTTACAAGATTATTCACTTTCAAAAGGCGCTTCAACAACATTTTCACTATTTAGGCTTTCTTCGATATTCCCTTGTAGCTCATCCCGAACTTCTTCATCATCGTAATCTTCCTCTGGCACGTAGCTTGTGTCAGCAATACTATCAGTATCAGAAAAGTCTTGATACTCATATTCACTAAAATTAAGGTTATCAACAATATCCTGCAGTTCCCTTTCCGTCAGAGGTGCCATGTACTTCGACATCTAAAGCACAAAACGACAAGTCACATTGGTTCCGATTCTCATGATGTTGCAAATATGCAACGTATTGTTTCAGTACATGATTTAATTAATATACATTCAGCAAATATAAAATCCTGTATTGAGGAGTTACACACATACCTTTATTATCGATGAAAGTTAACTAAAATATTATTTTTCATCTAATTTCAGTAAAACAAGGTTTACAATTTCCCAACACGTTGTAGGTTAGCTACAAGACAAAATGCTGCACAACATTTAACTGAATTTGTGAACATGATCACCACCTTTGGACAAACTTTTTCACTAAAACCATTGGGAAATATGTTGCAAATTAGCTACACCATTAGTAGTGGAGTACTAACGCAATACAGCTGTGATGTATAGAGTATAAAATAATTGTTGTAAATACGTAACACCGTGAAACGAAGGGTTAAAGATAAGATATTAGTATCTATTTGCCGAAATTACGTCAGAGCGTTACGTTAAGCTCCAAGAAACAGTTACACGCTTTGGTGGTACAACACTTTTCCACACCACTGTACATTGTATTCTTTCTTCTTCTTCTTCTTCTTCTTGTGCCGTCTTCTATCGAAGGTTGGCTATCGTCATGGTTACTTGTACCTTGGATACTGCTGCTCGGAATAATGAATTCGTACTTTTGCCATACCATTGCCTTAAATTCCTTAGCCAGGATGTATGTCTCCTACCCACGCTTCGCTTCCCTTGTATTTTACCTTGTATAATCAACTGAGGTAAGTAATATTTTTCATTTCGCAATATGTGACCGAAATATTCTAGTTTGCGACGTTTGACGTTTTTAAGGAATTCCTGATCTTTGTTCAGTCTTTGCAAGACTGTTTCATTCCTGATTCTTGCTACCCACGCAATTCTGAGCATTCTGCGATATAGCCACATTTCGAAACTTTCTAACTTTTTACTTGTTGCTTGTGTTAGAGTCCATGACTCGAGGCCATATAAAAGAACTGGAAACACATAGCACCGTATGATCCGTAGTCCAAGATCAAGGTTTAAATCACGGCAACATATTACTTTCCTCATTTGTTCAAAAGAACTTCGCGCTTGTTCAATCCTACTTCTTATTTCTTTACTGCGATCTAAATCGTCGTTTATGTTACAGCCAAGGTATTTGTATTTGTTCACTCTCCCCAGTTGGTCACCGTCAATTGCGATATTTACATTATCAATTTTACGTTTACTAATTACCATAAACTTAGTCTTTTTCTTGTTTATGTTTAGACCATAATTATTGCTAGAAAGATTGACTTTATTAACCAGTTCTTGCAGGTCTTCTTCGGTATTAGCGATCAGGACTGTGTCATCCGCGTACCGTATGTTGTTTATCGTTCCTCCATCTATGGTAATACCTTTAGGACTGCCTTCCAGTGCTTCACTGAAGATTGTTTCAGAGTATAAATTAAACAAAATAGGAGAGAAAACACATCCCTGTCTTACTCCCCTCATGATTTCTATTTGCTCCGTTTCATCATTTTCTACTCTAACCGCAGCTCTCTGGTTCCAATAAGGGTTTGCACTAACTCGTATATCTCTACTATCTAAGAATATGTCTTTCAGTATCTTGATTAATTTATCGTGCTGCACGCGGTCAAACGCCTTCTCATAGTCAATGAAGCACACGTAGATATCATTGTTTACGTCTCTGCAGCGCTCTATTAGAACATGTATGCTAAAAATCGCTTCTCTGGTACCTAACCCATTTCTAAATCCAAATTGGGTATTACTGAGGTTGTCTTCACATTTTCGGCGTATTCTATTGTGTATTACCTTCAAAAATATTTTCAACACGTGGCTCATTAAACTAATGGTTCTATGATCACTACACTTTCTGGCGTTGTTTACTTTGGGCAGTGTTATAAAGGTTGATCTTAGCCAGGCCTCCGGTATCTCTCCTGTGCAGTCGATCGTGTTAAACAATTCAACTAAAATCTGTATTCCGGTTTTATCTAATAGCTTAATTAACTCGACATGAACATCATCTGGTCCTACGGCTTTCCCAGTTTTTGCATTTTTAATTGCGTATTTTACTTCATCTTTAGTTATTAGGGGTCCAGTTTCTTCTTCTGTGTTTATTTGAAGTTTTGGTCTGTCATCGTGGAACAGCTCTTCTATGTATGTCTTCCATGTGTCTAATTTTTCTTCTAGAGTAAATGCAATCTTACCATCCTTGTTTACTAATAGATTAGGCTTGCGCGTCCGGTATGACCCTGTCGCCTCTTTAGTTTTTTTATGCTTGTTGAACAAATCATATTTTCTTTCTAGTTCTTCTATTTCTGCACATCTCTCCGAAAGCCATTGTTCTTTTGCTTCCCTTATTTTTCTTTGCACTATTCTCTGTATGCTTTTGTACTTTTTGATGTCTTTATTTTTTTCCTTTCTGCGATCTTCCATTAACTGTAAAATTTCATCCGTCATCCATTGTTTTCTTCCTTCTATTTTACCGGACTTTAGTTTTTCTTTAGTGGTTTTAACTATTGTTTCTTTAATAATATTCCATTTATAATTAGGTTCTATTGTCTGTAAACTATCCCTTGTTTGTTTAAACGAGTTCGTTATAAAAGACTGTATTTCTGTTTTTATAGATGGGTTTTTTAGTTTATTTATATCTATATCCAACGGTTTTTGTTTCGTTTTCATCCTTTTTAGTTTAATTTTAATTTTAGTTACTACTGGATTGTGGTCTGAGGCTATATCCGCGCCAGGATATGTTTTTGTTGCTATTACACTATTTTTGAATCGCTTGTTAATTAATATATAGTCTATCTGATTACGAACAGTATGTTCTTTTGTATGTGCTGGTGCTGTCCACGTATACAGTCTTCTGGGAGGTAGTTTGAAGAAGGTATTGGTAATTGCCAGTTGTTCTTCCTGGCAAAATTGTAGTAAACGATCTCCCCTTTCATTTCTCACTCCTAGACCATATTTTCCTATTATATCTTCATATTCACCTTGACCAATCTTTGCATTAAAGTCACCCATTATGATATTTACGTCTTGTTTTTTCATATGTTTTGTGAGTGTTTTTAACTGTTCGTAAAATTCCTCCACTACATTGTCACTGTGATCGGTTGTTGGAGCATATACCTGTACTATGTTTATGTTAACTGGTTTTGCCGTTATTTGTAATAACATAACACGATCTGACAGGGCTATAAAGTTTTTAACTGAGTTTTGTATTGTTTTATCTACCATTATAGCCACACCATATTGATGAACGTTTTCTTTATTCCCTGAATAGTACATCACTCCGTTATCTGTTTTGATCTTTCCATCTCCTAACCATCTCATTTATTTAGAATATATAAATTTTTATTTGTATCGTCAGTAAATCAAATACTTAGGAGAACTGCTTTGTTGCATTTATTTTGACTTGTAGTATCTTTAAAATAAATATAAAACAAGTAAAGTACCAAAAATTTAAAGAAAACCATGGGGTAACTGAGTTACCCCGCACGGGCTGCCACGTAAATTCCATTAGCACGGTCACGGGCGGGTTAAACTCTATCAACAAGGTTCCTTCATGGTCGAAAGAAAATGTTAACATCACCTGGGTCTGGTACAACTGGGCGCCGCCGACTGGGCGCTGCCGACTGGGCGCCGGCCGACTCGGCGCCAAGCCTACTGGACGTCAGCCCAAACTAAAATTTAAATTAAAAAAGGAATAAAGCCACACCCTAAGAAAAAATACTAAAATAAATCCACAGGAAAAAAAAAACAGGGAAATAAAATCCAAATTTTGAAAGTTGCTGTTCTGCAAAACACTTAACTTCTTTTCTTACATTTTTAACTTAAAGTTAATTGTGCGAATAGTGTGGCCAACAGCCCGAATAAAATTTTGTAACCTGATCTAACCTAACCTAACCTAACCGCCTGTACTATGAGGCACCATTACGAAATTCTTAGAAATTTGTAAATTGCTTGTTGTAAGCAGAAAGTTTTCCAGCGTTTGTCAAAATAATAATATCCTGCTGAGGATTTAGTAAAAATTCATGGTAAAATGTTGTGTTGCGTTATGTCTGGGTATAACTTGGCGCCGAGTTGAGCTTGCGCCCAGTTGGCTTGGCACCCAGTTGGCTTGGCGCCCAGTTGGCTTGGCGCCCAGTTGGCAGGCGACCAGTCGGCGGCGCCCAGTTGGCGGCGCCCAGTTGGCGGCGCCCAGTTGTCCCTTACCGAACATCACCTTGCCTGCAGGAGGTTGTGCTTTAGACTTCTTCGGTGGTGGTGAACTTGAACGTTTCCACTGCATCGACGATAACTTATTGGATGGCTCGTAGTATAGGCACCAAGTTTCGTCACCAGTAACTATTGACAGAAGAAAGTCATCACCATTTTGCCTATAGTCTGTGAGGTGTTCCAAAGATAAGCCCCTTCGCAAGAATTTTTGTTCAGTAGACAAGAGACGAGGAATCCACTGCGAACAAACTTTGCTGTAACCCGGATTACGAACAATACTATGGATAGATCCTACACTCGCATCAACAATTTCTGAAATTCGACGATTTTCTTTACTAAGGCCTTCCACACATGTTATATTGTTTTCTGTTAATGCAGTACACCGTGCACCTGGTCGCGGTTCATCCATAGTCCCCTCTTTTCTATTCTTAAATTTTCGGCACCATTCCTTCACAGTTGGGTACGCAATACATGCATTTCCATACACTACTTGCATTTGCGTATGAATCTGCAATGGCTGCACACCCTCATCGCATAAAGTTGTAGGACCGCGCGCTGATCAAACTTTGATAGATTTTCAACAACAAACGCCATTTCAAAATCGAAGTTTTAAAAGTCAAAATCAAATTCAAACGCCAGAAACTTAGTAATGTGTTGTTTACAAACACTACTAACATTAACAAATGTCATTTGAATTATTGCATTTGTTTTCAAGGCTAAAGGCCAATTCACACTATAGTGCAAGGCACGGGCCAGGCAACGGCAAGGCACGGGCTCGTCAAAATGTCTTTGTCATTATTCTTATGTATTTTACCGGGGTGCATTCACACTAGACGGTCACCGGCTCGGCAAGCGACGGCACTTGCACGCGGGTTATCTTCGAAACAATATTTGCAGATCCCGTGCCTAGCATGTGCCCAGCTCGTTTCGCAAAGACCGTCAAGTGTGAATACTCAAAGCGGCAGTCCACCTGCAGCCGACAGTCAAAATGAAGGGTCAGAGGCCAACTTTTTCTTCGGAGCAGGATGAAATTTTAATTGAATATATGGTGAAAATGAAGAGCTATATAGCACAACAAGTATTGCGATACTCAACAAGACAACTCGTTTTGTCATCGGTAAGTTCTCTATGCAATGTCACAAATTCTCCTTCTTCGTTGCGCTTTTTTAGCATTTTATGTACCCAAAAACGTCTTTTTCTTTTTTGATGTCTCTTTGCTCTTTTTCTTCTTCATCGTCTAATATTAATGCAATTTATATCAACGTTGAAGTCGACAACATATTTTTCAAAAAGTTATGTACGTCTGAAAGCTGTCGCAACGTGAATGCTTGATGAAATCCTTGCCCAGCACGTGATGTGCCGGTGACTTGCAGGCGTAGTGAGAATCGGCCTTCAAATCCTTGCTCTTGCCGAGCCCGTGCCGTGCAGTTGCCTGGCCCGTGCTTTGCACGCCTAGTGAGCATCGGCCTTTAGCATGACGATTGTCTGGCACCGTGGTTTGAACCATAGAAGAAGGCCTAGCAGTCACAGTGTCTGAAGCAGGGGGTGGTTGTACTTCCTTGCCCTCATCGCTGCTGCTGCTGGTGTTGGTACTTTTCTTTCGTTTTAAATTCACTGCAAAAAATAAAATATAACTTTTATTAAACGTTGGTGGTATCCAAATAAACGTCAATACTTACTATTCTTACCAAAAAACTTTCTAATATCCATTTTTGTATAATTTGAAATAAAGTAGATGGCACGAAATAACAAACTTTACTGTCGTAAAAATCGCATACACTTGTGACTCTTGTGTGAAGGTAACTTAACTGCAATGACTCTAACCGAAATGCGCGCGCTCTTATACATGTACGAGGTAAATAGCTTCCGGAATATGCTCGTTATTGATGCGTCGTGAAATGAGACGAGATTATTCTATAAAACTCCTTGTTGCCACGAGTTAACTATACATCCACCTGTGGGAAGTCATAAAAACTACAACCTGTACATGTACAGTAGGGGAATTGTGCCTATAATGACATACTTTTCTTGTGACACACTATTTTGTGATTAATGTTTACGTAAATACCAGAAATTTAGATTTACTGAAAGCATATATTCATTTCACACACATTTGTATTTGAAAATCTTTATTTCTTCAGTAAGTAAAATTTTTATTCAAGCTTACTAAAAATGTTACTCCTATATCATATTAATCCTTTTAACTTGCTTTCTGTTGCTTTTTCTTAATTCTTTCTCTTTTTTTTGGCCAGAATCTGATTCTTCAGTTCTGCCATATTTGGAGTGCTATTTAAAACACAAGCACTTAATCTCTTTCTACTTTTTTTCTAGTACCTGAAGCCGCAGCTTTAGGTAGGGGTGCAATTTTACAAGAGACACTTTACTTTTTTGGTTATTGTTTGAATTATGTGCATGTAATGTAACGGTGCCCAGGGTCACATAGTTTTCTTGTTGTGGAGGAGATACGTTATTTCTTCTATTTGCTTAATTAATTTGTACATCCTCCATTCCTTCTTCTTCAGACTGCCATAGATCTGTTCAATCGGAAGGAGCAAACATCCAATCTGGGAATATTTCAGGGTTTAGTGGGAACATCCCAGTTTTAACAAAGCCATTCACTGCGTTGGACATAGTTGCAGCTCTCTGGTAAGCTTTTGAAAACAGCTTTCCAACCTGATAGCATGTGACAACTCTTCCTGGATTTTGCTTCAACCACATGGTAATTTCCTGATTGCAGTAGGTTAAGCTGTAGGTCCTCTATGTATGTGGCACTCTAAACGCAACAAAGGCATAGGAGAGAAGATCGCTACGTCTCGAAAGAGATAAAGCACCCTAAGAAGAAGTAGGTAGAAAGGGGCCTGTAAAATGAAACATCTAAAGGTTGTACTCTATGTGTGCAGTGAAGTGGCGTGCACATTATTATTATGTCATTTTGCTTTGCGTAGACAAGAGCCTCGTAAAATTTGTGGCTGCTGTGACCATCACATATTAATAGCACTTTGTGATCCATGGAAGCATTCGTAAATTTTGCAAAATGCTTAAACCATTCAAGAAATAGAGGCTCGGTCATCCACCCCGACTCTTGACAAAAACCAAGTGTTCTTGTGGAAGCATCATCAATTAACTTTTGTTAAAAACGTTTACGTGTAAATATTAAAGTTTCATACTGCACACGACTGTTGTGTGTGTGCCGCGCTCTGCACTTGTTATGGCTACAACCTGTTTTCTTCCTTTGGTTGTAAACACCCTTTGCGGTTTCTGAACAGTGGATAATCCAGATTCATCCATAATAAAGATTCTTGAAGGTGTAAACCAAACTCCTCAATAGTTCTACCCAGCAACTGAAAAAAACGGTTTATTTGGGGTTTATTAAATGCTTGGGCGCTTGCTGCGGAAGTCGTTTCTGGCACACGAAGAGAAATATTTGGATGTCTTTGTGTAAAACCATTTATCCAATCCCAGCCAACCATTTGTGTTGTTTTGTTAAATTGATGTTGAAGTTTATTTGCCTCTGCAAACTGCAACGCAATTTTGCGAAGATTTGTTGTTTGTTAAGCCAAACATTCTTATTTCAAGTAATTTGAGATACTGCACAATTTCCTCCTCTTGTTCTGGAGTAAAATTATCAACAAATCTTCCTAAACCTTTTTTGGTGCCTATGACTTTCTTGATTTTCCTTTGTGCTCGTCGGTGTACTGTTGCCTGTGGAACATTAAACCGTTTCGATGCTGTAAACCAACCCATTTTCCCGCTTTGCAAAGCTTCTATAGCCAGCTTCATGTCGCCTTCGCCCCACGCCTGCCGATTTTCTTATATAGTTGCCCACCATCTACAGAAAAACACATATCATTTTCATGCAATTTTCGTGCAGTATTTGTGCAGTGGTGTGTGTGGTTAATATCAGCTTGGTTTTCAATAATTCAAATTTTATATTGGTTGCAAACGTTTATTTTAAATATAAACATAAGAGTTGGGCAAACGGGTGCTCTGCCCGTGCCAACTAAGACATAAACATTACAACGTACAAAATGCAAGTGTGTACAGCAATGAGCAGTCTGCACGTGCTCGAAAGGGGTCGGCCAGTCTCGCTACCCGATCGAGGGCTGTAACCCCCATAAACAAAATAGGCGGTAAATTTAAAATCTTAATTCTAATATTGAGTACAAGCATGCACCCCGCCTTGAAAGGCCTGGGCTTTCAAACATTATAAACACAAAATAAATCAAAACTGTCAAGTTATAAATGTAAAGGAAAATAACCTTCACACCACATTCACTTTCATTACACGCGTTCACTTTCCAACGGGGGAAGTGGGCACACCTTGGTGATTCCCCTTTTGAAGGTACCTTTGGGGGTGACGATCGTGATGACTCTAGTATGTCCATCTGCTCCTGGATGAAGGGCCGATATTCTTCCGAACTTCCAGCACAAGGGAGGACTGTTGTCTTCTTTAATTAGCACCAAATCGTTAATTTTGAATTCGTGAGCAGGAGGAGTTCGATTCCCCCTTGGACGCCGTTGGAGCTCCGAAATGCATTCTTTATACCATCTCTTCCAAAATTGTGCTCGCATTTTCTGAATATACTCATAACGACTCAAACGATTGTCAGCAATATGAGACGCGTCTGGTTCCATTAACGTAGTAAGGGAACGCCCGATCAAAAAATGAGCTGGAGTAAGAGGTTGCATGTCACAGGGATCGGAGGACATGGGTGAAAGAGGGCGAGAATTTAGAATTGCTTCTATTTGCGTTAGTATCGTGTAAAACTCTTCGAAAGTTAAACGAGCCTCTCCCAAAACCCGCTTTAAATGATACTTTACTTGCTTTATATTTGATTCCCAAATGCCTCCAAAATTTGGAGAACGAGGGGGTATAAATTTCCAACTTATACCTGCATCAACAGCGAATGAGACTATTTTGTCTGAGTTTTTATTCAATGCTTCGGCAAATTCACGAATTTCATTTCGTGCACCTACAAATGTAGTGGCATTATCCGAATGGATTTCTAGCGGTTTTCCTCTTCGACTAATAAATCGCCTTAAAGCAGCAAGAAAGGTTTCGGATGTTAAATCGGAAACCAGCTCAAGGTGTATTGCCCTCGTAGCAAAACAAATGAAAAGACTGATCCAACATTTATATAGTTTTGATCCCTTGCCCTTACGATCCCTTAATATAAAGGGACCAGCGTAATCCAAACCAGACACCGAAAAGGGGTATGAATGAGTAACGCGTTCTTTGGGGAGGTTACCCATAAATGGTTGTACAGTGAGAGGCCTTGTACGATAGCACCTTAGACAATTATGAACGATTAGACGCGCTAAATTGCGACCTAGAAGAGGCCAAAACCTTTCTCTTATAGAGTATAGTAACTGCTGAGGTCCAGCATGGTATAATTTTAAGTGCTCTTGCTTAAATAATAATTTTGTAAATTGGTGATTAGACGGCAACAGTATAGGATGTTTTTTAGCGAAATCTATTTCAGCATTCCCTAGCCGACCACCAACGCGAATTAACCCAAGTTCATCTAAGAAAGGATTAAGAGTCAGTATGTTACTTGTAGTAATTTGCTGACCGGTTCTAAGCAATTTAATTTCAGCGCTGAATGATGACTCCTGCACCAATTTTACCAAGCACAATAAAGAGTCTTCCAATTCTTCCGCTTTGAGAATACCAAACACGCGGTTCTCTGACTTAACTTTAGCATTGGAAGTGAATCGGAGAACGAAAGCTACACAGCGCTGCAACCTTGAGAAATTTGAGAATCTGTCAAAGTTTAGGATCGAGATAGACCGTGAAGCAAGGAATACACTGGAGGCCTTAAGTTCTGGCATTTCAACCTTAGCTGCAGTAGCATCTTCGGTTTCCCAAGTGATAGAATCACGTAGCCAACAGGGACCTTTCCACCAAAGTTCCGAAGAAGACAAGAGTTTGGGGGTGGTACCGCGAGAAATAATGTCGGCAGGGTTTTCTTTAGACCTTACGTAATTCCAATGTTCCGAACTAAATAATGCAGTACTCTGGGCAACTCTATTTGCAACAAACGTTTTAAGTTGGTGAGGTGAAGTTCTCAACCAGCTTAAAACTATCATAGAATCACTCCACAAGGTTATCGAGTGTATATCGAGCCGTAAGGCGGAGGTAATTTGTTTGACTAGCTGTGCCAAGAGAAGGGCTGCGCACAGTTCAAGTCGAGGTATAGTTTGAGCCTTCAAGGGGGCTACTTTAGACTTTGCGCTGATCAGCTGTGTGGTGATGTTGTCATCAAAACCTATACTACGCAAATATACGCAAGCACCATACGCCTGCTCAGACGCATCAGAAAAACCATGAACCTCAATAATTTTAGGATTATCGCAAGTAATGCGACGGGGAATAACTATGTTATTCAAATCGTATAATTCATGACGGAAAGATTGCCATTCGTGGTAAATAGATTGGGGAACGGATTCGTCCCATGATATCTTCTCTGACCAGAGTTTTTGTAACATAATTTTAGCTACCACAGTAACCGGTCCGATTAGACCAAGGGGATCAAAGATTTGAGCGATGGCTGATAGTATTGAACGTTTAGTAGTAGTCTTGGGAACCTTGTCATTTTCAATTTTAAAATGTAGGAAATCGTTCTGGGGACACCAAGAAATACCCAAAGTTCGGCAAGTGTCATTAGGACCAATAGTAAGGCTAGCTTCGGTATTTTCATCTTGAGACATGCATTTCACAAGTTCCTGACTATTGGATCGCCACTTACGCAAATCGAAACAACCTTGCTCAAGAATGCTGGATATATCTTTACATAAAGATTTAGCTTCTTCAATGTCATTTGCTCCAGTAAGCAAATCATCAACGTAAAAATCCGAAGCGATAATTTTAGAAGCCAAAGGAAATGTATGCTCATTTTCTATAGATAATTGTTTCAAGCACCTGATGGCTATAAAGGAGGCAGACGCAGTTCCATAGGTAACTGTGTGCAACTGATATACTTCAGGGACACACGAAAAAT
>JABXWE010104671.1:0-10685 GCA_014611495.1 Limonius californicus | reverse complement strand
GGCAGGGTTTTCTTTAGACCTTACGAAATTCCAATGTTCCGAACTAAATAATGCAGTACTCTGGGCAACTCTATTTGCAACAAACGTTTTAAGTTGGTGAGGTGAAGTTTTCAACCAGCTTAAAACTATCATAGAATCACTCCACAAGATTATCGAGTGTATATCGATCCGTAAGGCGGAGGTAATTTGTTTGACTAGCTGTGCCAAGAGAAGGGTTGCGCACAGTTCAAGTCGAGGTATAGTTTGAGCCTTCAAGGGGGCTACTTTAGACTTTGCGCTGATCAGCTGTGTGGTGATGTTGTCATCAAAACCTATACTACGCAAATATACGCAAGCACCATACGCCTGCTCAGACGCATCAGAAAAACCATGAACCGCAATAATTTTAGGATTATCGCAAGTAATGCGACGGGGAATAACTATGTTATTCAAATCGTATAATTCATGACGGAAAGATTGCCATTCGTGGTAAATAGATTGGGGAACGGATTCGTCCCATGATATCTTCTCTGACCAGAGTTTTTGTAACATAATTTTAGCTACCACAGTAACCGGTCCGATTAGACCAAGGGGATCAAAGATTTGAGCGATGGCTGATAGTATTGAACGTTTAGTAGTAGTCTTGGGAACCTTGTCATTTTCAATTTTAAAATGTAGGAAATCGTTCTGGGGACACCAAGAAATACCCAAAGTTCGGCAAGTGTCATTAGGACCAATAGTAAGGCTAGCTTCGGTATTTTCATCTTGAGAAATGCATTTCACAAGTTCCTGACTATTGGATCGCCACTTACGCAAATTGAAACAACCTTGCTCAAGAATGCTGGATATATCTTTACATAAAGATTTAGCTTCTTCAATGTCATTTGCTCCAGTAAGCAAATCATCAACGTAAAAATCCGAAGCAATAATTTTAGAAGCCAAAGGAAATGTATGCTCATTTTCTATAGATAATTGTTTCAAGCACCTGATGGCTATAAAGGAGGCAGACGCAGTTCCATAGGTAACTGTGTGCAACTGATATACTTCAGGGACAGACGAAAAATCAAAACTCCATAAGATGCATTGCAACATTCTTTCATCAGGCTTTATAATTTGCCTGTACATTTTGGCAATATCTGCCGAAATGGCGAATTTAAATCGAATTAAAATGGAACAAAGATCTTCCTGTATTGTGGGACCGACCATCTGTAGATTGTTTAGCGATACTCCAGATGATGAGACCGCCGAGCCGTCAAACACGACCCTAAGTTTGGTAGTTAAGCTATCCTCTTTCATGACTCCATGGTGAGGTAGGAAAAATTTGGGAATTGCATCGGACGAAATTTTCGACATGTGCCCCAAATTATTATATTCAAGCATAAATTTGCAGTAGTTATCTTTAAATTCTGGATTTCCGTTGAATTTTTTCAAAAGAGAATTATACCTTTTCAAAGCGGTAGGTCGCGATTCACCAAATGCCTCAGCAGAAGTCTTGAGGGGTATGGATGTGATAAATCGACCGTCCGGATTTCGAAAGGTAGTTGCGAGAAAATGTTCTTCACACGCATTTTCCTCAGTGGAATATAGCCTTTGCTTCACCGAACACTCTTCAATTTCCCAAAATCTCGCAAGAATCTTATCTGTACGTGATGTTTGGGTGAGGCCGCAGAAATTTAGAGAAGAACTATTTTTGTGCACAGGACCTGAGATCACCCAACCAAATCTGGTTTTTTGCAGAACCGGTAGGTTCGCACCTAAGCTAACCTGACCAACAGAAATAAGTCGCCAAAATGATTCTGCACCCAGCAATAAATCAATTTTTCTGGGTTTGTTAAAGGATGGATCTGCAAGCCGTATGTGACTAGGGATATTAAAACTAGAAGTATTTATACCCGTATTTGGAATGAGACAACAAATTTTTGGAATAACAAAACAACTAACGGTGTCCTTATAATTACTTGTTTTTGAGCATATTCTAACATTGCATCTTGAGCTTAAGCTACTAGTTACTTGATTTATCCCCGTAATTGACATTTTGGACTAAATTACCTCCAGATCCAGCGTTTGACACATAACACTTGTGATAAAATTAGCCTGGGACCCTGAATCCAATAAGACTCGACAGGTAAAGGTCTTACCATGTATTGAAATTACGTCAATTACAGCCGTGGATAAAAGAATTTCGGAATTCACATAACCTGAAAGGGACACTTGTGCGTCTTCCGAACCGCCAGATTGCTCTACTTTAGCTTCCGTCTCTCTCTTGAAATGAAGCAGAGAGTAATGTTTGTAACCACAAGTTTTACAAGGTTTTGCTTTACAATATTTAGCACCATGGCCAATTTTGAGACAATTGACGCACAATTTTAACTGTCTTGAGCGTTCAAGCCTTTCGGACGGGGTTAGTTTTAGAAAACCCGAACAATTTTGAATCCCATGCGGACCCCTGCAATATAAACACTCTTCACCATTTTCAGAAACAACAAAGGCTTTCTGTGAAATTGGTTTTGAGTTGCTACTTGGACATTTTTGAGCTGGTTTGCTGGAATTACGATGCATTAACGACTCTGCTCTACTTTCAATAAATTCAAAAAATTCATCAAAGGTTGGCACATCGCCAGAAATCTTATACTCATCCCATCTATTTAATGTATCTTCATCCAATTTTTCACTTAAAATGTGAATTACCAGAACATCCCAATGCTCAGTAGAAATTCCAAGACTTTCTAAAGAATGCAAATTTTTTCTAGTTGAATCAACCAAAGATCTTAATTTTTGGGAATTTGGTTCCCTCTTAAGCATGGGTATGTTACAAAGATTACGTAAGTGCGCTTTGATTAAAGTGTGCGCCTTATTAAACCTTTTGCACAAAACATCCCAAGCCTTGCTATAACTATTTTCCGAAAATGGCATCCCCTTAATAACTTGACTGGCATCGCCTGTAAGCGATGATCGTAAGTAATGATACTTTTGCATCGTTTTTAAGCTAGTGTTCGAATGGATCATATCTACAAATGAATCCCTAAACTCCAACCAATCATGCATTTCTCCTCCAAATTTAGGCAGTGGGGTATTCGGTAATTTTAACTCAAAATTTTGATAATTATTGGAATTTACAGACTGATCAGAATTTACTGACTCAGCCTCCACGGATTTCAAACTCTTTCTGGAATATTCAGCTATACAAGATCTAAATTCACCCAACAATTTAAAATACTGGTTTTCGAAATTCGTGCTTTCGTTAATGTTTTCAGGCTCATCTTCCAAATTAACGATTTCACTTTGTATAGCGTCGTATTCCTCCAATAAACCCTATAATTTCCGCAATCGCGCTTCTAATTCACACAAATATGCATTATTTTCTAAATAGTCTACTTCGCTTTTGACTTGGCATAAGTAATTAGCATTATTTGTTATATGAGATTTGAGAGAGCCTCGGCGATAACGCAAATTTTTAAGTTTTTGCGCTTGTTCAGTCATTGTAACTGATTTTTATTTTATTTTATTTTTTAAAACAAATAAAAACAAAGGAAAACACGTAGGAAGGAAAAACTTACGGGAATGCGGCGTTGCAGTACAAATGCGAGCGGCTCCAGCAGTTTGAAATGGCAAAATTCCTACGGTATACGCCGGCGGTGAAAATCCTTGCAGGTGCGGCAGCAGGTGGTGTCTGCTAATCGGCCCTACTTCCCGCGCTATATGGCTTGGCTTCGTGTGGACTGTATCTCGGCTTGAAAGCGCCACATACTAATTTTATTACAACTTCTTATGCTGTTTCCAATCCGGTTCGTATTGACCAAATGGTTAATATCAGCTTGGTTTTCAAGAATTCAATTTTTATATTGGTTGCAAACGATTATTTTAAATACAAACATAAGAGTTGGGCAAACGGGTGTTCTGCCCGTGCCAACCAAGACATAAACATTACAACGTACAAAATACAAGTGTGTACAATGATGAGCAGTCTGCACGTGCTCGAAAGGGGTCGGCCAGTCTCGCTACCCGATCGGGGGCTGCAACCCCCATAAACAAAATAGGCGGTAAATTTAAAACCTTAATTCTAATATTGAGTACAAGCAAACACCTTGAGTCATACTAGTGAGTTTGAATGGTTTAAACGTTTCGAAGATGGACGTGGGGATGTTCAAGAAGACGTTAGAACCGGGCGTTCAACGGTCTTTAGCGTTGGAAATTCGGTCGCAATAAATTCTGTATGAACCTCCGAATGAACTAAACATCGGTAAAGAGCCGATTCGACTAATTTTACATGAAGAATTGAGAAGAAGGTGGAAATCTGTGTAAAATTCGTCAAGCACAGTCTTACGCTTGAGCAAAAACGGAAAAGAGTTGCATCGTGAAGAGAGTTCGTTTACACAATGCACATTTTTTTAACTGCATTGTCACTGGTGATGGGTCATAGGTGTTTCAATATTATCCTGGGATGAAATGACACAGCATGCAATGCATTGAAAAATCATCACCAAGACCCAAAAAGTTTCGTTTGTAAAAATCCAGAATCAAAACCATGCAGATAAAGGTGTGATCGATACAAAATTTGTACCTGAAGAACAAACAGTAAATAATACATTCTACATGAAATGATGAAGAGATTAGTGTAGCGCCTTTCTTGACCGCAATTTCATGAAATGAGTTAATTGATTCTTGCTGCATGACAATGCACCTGCCCATTCTGCGCTGATTGTGAGGTCATTCTCATGCATCACGGCGTTGCTAGGATTAATCACCCACTCTATACATCTAACTTAACATCTGCAAATCGTTTTCATTTTCCTAACATTTTTCGAATTTGGTACTTATATTGTGATTCTTTTTTTTCAATTAAATTGCCAAACCCTGTATTTAAATTTTATCCACGTTCTGAATTTCTGTATTTTTGTTTACATTTAGTTCCATTCCTTCTTTTGCCAATATTTCTCTGGCATTTTTGTCAAACTATCTACCTCATTAGGTTCTTTAATCAATAGTATTGTTACATAAGGCTTACTAGTGACTTCTCTGGTTTTAATCAACACCTCAGTTAAAACAATGTTCTAAGCTACGCCGAAATTTATAAAACAACTTTCAATATGATCTCTCTTCATTCTTACTAGATGGCTCGAGAACCAACGTAATCAGAGTGCAGTAGAGATCGATAGCTCACAACTTGACTAGCCTGGTTTGATCAACCTACCTCTTAGGAAGTTCTCAGACATGTTTAAGGTGGAAAATTGACTAAAAATGCTAAGCACTAGGTGACCCTTTTAGTGGAAGCCACGCTGATTAGTGAAATGTAAGGTACTAATACAAATTACTCTAACGAAAAATATGAAGCATTTATTCGCTACCATTAAAATATATCAAGTTCTAATTTATAACTATAACCGCCTCCGTCCTGTTTAAAGCATGTTAATCTGTTTAAATTTAAAGAAAGGTAAGTGAAATGATATCACATTTTCTATTACTCTTTAATCTCAGTAACAGTATTCTGGGCCTCCAGCTTCCAGAAGCGCCAAGCTCATCTTGGTGTGAGTTTAATGTTTTACAAGAAAAAAATCTAAAAACTCCATAAAAACTATTAACATCTAGAATAGTAGAAAACACAGGAATAACAAACTCAAAAACTACACAATAAACTCTGATAGTATAGGATAATTATAGGTTATGTTCTAATCATAAATAAAATCACATGCCTTGATTGCCCGAAAAGGGAAAACAGCATTTTTGTTACTGATATTTATCCTTAACTAACTTTAATACAATCAATGTTGTTTGTTGAATTTACACTCCCTTTATTATAATACTATAACTGTCCATAAGATTAGTTGTTTCACTCTAAATGAAATTATGCAACTTTATTTCTGGAAAATTTACGTATTAGGTACTGTTATCTAATAACAGTGAGTCTTTCTTGCGATTGATCTATAGTAAAGTAATGACATTGTGGTAGGCGGAGGTCTACTCATTTTCCGTTATTCTACTAACAGTATATTAACCAAATAACCCCCCCCTACCACCTATTTCCTTTCTAGATATTCCGTTGGGGTTACCAAAAAAAAATGGATCAGGTAACAGAATCAAAAAACAGTAATAGGTAAAAAGTAGTTTTGTCAGCTATAATTGGCAAAAAATATGAACAGGAAACAAATAACAGATAAACAAAATATCACTCACTTATTTACACTTGATCTTCATTTTTATCTAAAATAGTGGTGAATGGAGAAAATAGCTTAATACACTGTAATAAATTAAGAGAAATTTAAAATAAGTCACTTTATCTTATCTGTCTAAATTAAATCTTTAAAAACTTATTTGAACAGAGAATTATTTTATCTGCCAAAACAAAACTTTAAAGCGAAGCATCTCTCATTACAGCTGCCCTTCCCTAAATCAGGAAATTGACACTGAAATATGATTACAATTAGCAGAAAAACATTAACAAAATAAAAACACTTTAAAATATAATCATTTAATGGATTTTTCTTGTCTTTTGTCGAAATGAATTCGTTCACATTTTTCTGATTCTTTTCTCAAAATCGTTAGTTTCAATTATACAAACTGATTTTTTAAAAAGTCAATTGCAGCAAGCCTAGTAAAAATTCCGTCTGCAGTCAGCTGTAATGAGCTTTGAATGACATTTACCTGTATGTCAAACTGTGTGACAGTTCAGGTAGTTAAAAATTTTGGCCCAACAAAATGTGAAAATGAACAAGTATTTAGTTGCAACTGATTTGTAATTTATTAAGGTAAGTAAATTACAGGTTTTTCGTCAAGATTTCTTTCTTTCTGTTACAATTTTCATATTGTCAGATTCTAAAGCTTAATATAGACGGGACAATCCATAGGCTACTGCAATTGACTTTTTAAAAAATCACTTTGTAGATATATTTCCGTATTTTTTTCTTTTTTCGTTAAATGTTAATAATTCTTAAAAAAAGAGTCGGGAAGATTATTAACGTAGAATTGATTCGATTCCCGGGCAGTGCCTTTTTATTTCCTTTATATTTAAATTAGTTTTTTGTTAATGCTAGCAGTATTAACAATTTATTTTTTACCTAATATTGTTCATTTAGTAAAATAATTTAATTGTTTGCCAATAGTTCGTTAAATCCTACTAGTAGTAAAAGTTGGCACGTTTGGTGTTAGTATATAAAATAAAAACTAAACTACTCAAAAATGAATAGGTATGTTGCAATTGTTCAGTAGTTATTCACATACGAGGGTTGCCTTTTATATTTCGGGATTAGGCAACCCTAGTGCTGCCATCTGACAACTGACGTCTCTATCGTAAAGTTTGACAGTACACATACTCAGAACGTTTTGACGTACAAGCGCTATTTGTGTTGTTGGAATGGAATTAAATCGTGAACATTTTCGTGCGATTATTTTTTCCAAGTTTCGACGTGGATTAACTCAACAATAGTGCATTGATGAACTTAATTCGATTTTTGGCGATGAAGCACCATCAAGGACCAGTGTTTATCGATGGTTTACCGAATTCAATCGTGGCCGTAGTTCGCTCGACAACGAATTTCGTAAAGGTCGTCTAAAATCGCTTGTTCCGAAACACATTGATGCGGTCCGTGAACTGATACGGCAAGATGTTCATGTGACTTATCGTTAGATTGAGGATCCTTGGACATTAGTGGATCCAGCATACATTCAATATTGCATGAACATTTGGCCGTAAAAAAGATTTGTTTGCGTTGGATCCCACATAATTTGATAATCGCTCAAAAACAAGCTCGTGTCAATTGGTCGCAAAGAAATGCTCAAAAAATTCAATCGCGGTGCTTAACATGTGTACGACATCGTGACAGGTGCTGAATCGTGGATATACGCGTATGAGCCCGAAAGTAAACAGCAGTCGACTGTATGGGCTTCCAAGGCGAGCCAAACCCAACAAAAGTCGTTCGTGCTCGAAGCACTTCGAAGCAAATGGTCCAAACGCCGAAGACGGATCATTCTTCACCACGACAATGCGAGCTCTCACACATCGGCTCGAACAAGTGACTTTTTGAGCATTCAAAACGTCGATTTGATGAGTCAGCCGCCGTATAGTCCTGATTTGTCACCCAATGACTTCTTTTTATTCTCGAACATCAAAAATAAATTGGTGGTCAACGTTTTTCGACACCTGAAGAAGCGGTTGAGGCCTTCAAAATGCATGTTTTCGAGATACCTCAATCGGAGTGGAAAAAGTGCTTCGAAAATTGGTTCACATGCATGCAAAAGTATATTGATCTTCATGGAGAATATTTTGAAAAACAATAAAGCCATTTTCGATGATAAATATTTGTTTTTGTTCTCTAATCCCGAAATATAAAAGGCAACCCTCGTACATTGTACTTTATTTCGTCGCCCATCGGAGGTCGTCGTTACTACCCTAGCGGGAACATTTTTTCCCGTTGCATGCTCTCTTTCCTACGGCCTGTCCATTGGGACGGTCATGTTTGTATCTTGCGTAAGAGTTGTGTCTTGTGGTCCAGTATGACCTGATGGGTGATTTGTATGTCATTAAATAAATATTACCCAAATACGAAAAGATATTTTATTCAAAACAGTAATATAAAGCATATATGTTTGTATTTGGTCGCCTATTATTGATAATTAGAGCAAGCGGCAATGTTTGATGTTAAAAACCAAACACAATCGAATCCAGTTGCAACTGTTTAACCATACTAGTGTCAAGTCGAGTTTGTATATTTGATTGAATACTCTTTCCTCTCTTCTTATCTTTCTCGTTCATTGTTTTTTATTCGTGTGTTACATTTCTGTTCTTAATGACAAACAATGCCGAGAAACCATTTAACAATAGAACAACGAATTTTGGCCGTTGCTATGCACCAAAGAGATCGCCAGCTCGGCATTGTTGATATGTTAGGAACCACGCAGACCGTAATTTCACGTGCTCTCTCGCACCTGAGAGAAACAGGTACGACTGCAAAAAGGCCTAGAAATGGATCTTTTCGCATTACAACACCTAGTGAGCATCGACTTCTGGTAATTAATGCAAGATTGCACCCCTTTTCAACTGCTCGACATTTACAGCAAAAATGCTCCAAAAAGCCACAGCAAATCTAGTCTCGGATCAAACTGTGACAAATCGATTGTTTGAGGTAAGACTTGCCTCATACCGCTCCCTGAGATGTGCTGCAAGAACTGTGGATCAACGAAGACACCGGGTGGAATGGTCACGACGTAGGCTTCAAGAAGGGACACCATGGGATGATATACTGTTTTCGGGCAAGTCCAAATATTGTTTCAATGATAGCCGTCGTCAAAGAGTATATCGTAGCGCCGGACATCGTACCTTACCTCAGTATATCCAACCAGTCATTGCCTTTGGTGGTGGTGGTCTTATGGTATGGGCTGGAATTTCTTTAGGGTGGCGTACTGACCTCCATATCTTTAATGGTACACTAACGGGCCAACGTCACCCCCAAGAGGTCATTATAGACCATGTTTTGAACCGCTGCAACGCTGTTGAATGGGAATATTTTGTTTTTCTTGAGGACAACGCAAGGGCGCATCGTGCTTCGAGATGAGGAAATAAAACATCTTGCTCTTCCTCCGCTATCTCCAGACCTCAACCCCATCGAGCATGCATGGGACCTTCTGCAGAGACAGCTAGATCATCATAATCCAAAGCGCAAGGCCTACTACCGTGCAACAGCTGAGGGATGTATAGCCTGTACTGTGGGATCAAATTCCACAAGAACATATTGATAATTGCATTGACAGTATGCCAGCAAGGTGCAGAGCGAGTATTACTGCCAAAGGAGGTGCCACGCTGTATTAATTTAATAAATTTAAGTTAACCCTTTGTGTCCTAGTGGTTTCACGCTGAAGGCACATATTAAGTAAATGTTTTATAAGCGCCTAGTGTCTCCTTAATGTGACCACTGGAAGGCGGAGTTACTATGCCATCCCCACTATTGCTTGGTAGTGTCCGTTTGTTGCAGGCGCTTCGTAATTTTACAGTGGAGCAGATCGTTGCACGTATAAATCAACCTCACTGTTGTGCCTGACTAATTTGTGAATTTCATAGTGTTTTTTGAAATGGCTGGTAAGTTTTTGCTTATAATTTATAGATAAATATAATTTTATAATGTAATGTGAATGATATAAACATGCATTCACCTAAAATAAGAAAATGCAGGTTGTTTATATTTTGTGGTTTCGGCCTGAGGACACAAGGCAGATGATAATAACGTTGTTGCGTTTTTTGCAGGCCAAAAGAAATTTTCCTATGCTGATTTAGAGTGAATGTCTCAGGCGGAAATCTCTGCTCTCATAGAGCAAGTACCTTCTGGTGACGAGTCTGATGTCGACGATTGTTCAAAAGACGAATTCCCAGCAAACGAAACAGAAATTGATAATGATGACACAGATTTTGATATCAACTCAATGCCAATAATTTTTGATGATGGAATTTCTACCAGAAATGCGAATGTAGATGATAATCAAGAGATTAATGAAGATGAAAATAATGACGAATCCAGAAGCAGCGATGATGAAGTTACTCTGGTGCCCATAAGGAAGAATTTTTTTCACGGGAATATGATTTGGACACGTGATGCCAGCAATTGCATCAAAAATGTAAAACCATTTGCTAATCCATCTGGACCATGCATATCTGAAAATATTGAGGAACCTAGCGATATAATTCTTCACCTGTTTCCTCTAATTGATCATATAGTCTTCCA
>JABXWE010104670.1:0-16713 GCA_014611495.1 Limonius californicus | reverse complement strand
AATTGAGTCCTGAAGACTACAATTTTGAGATTTCAATTTTAAACCTAAGGCTTCGATTTCAAGTTTAAGATTTCGACTTCAGGCTTCAAACCTACACTTGAATAGTGTTATTTCGATTTAAATTTTAAAAATTCCACCTCAAATACAGGATTTTAAATACTAGATTTCAATTTCAAATATGAGCTTGCTTCTTCTGATTTTAGTAATCGTTAATTTAAGAATTCTGGCTTACACTTGAGATTTAGTTAATGCGCAGAAATTTCAACATTGGGAGGTTACTTATCGGCTTAAAGCTCCTTAGAATTAAAGCAAACTCTAGATTACGATTATAACTTAAAGTTTTTGATTTCGACTTTAAACTTGAGATTTCTACTTAAAACTGAAAAGCTCGAATTGAAACTCGATCTAATATAAATTTCGAGGCTAGTACTTCAAATTTTAAATTTCGGCTTTGAGTACAACATTGTTACTTGTAACTTTAGCTAGCGAAAGTAAACTTGTTGAACTTGAGATCTCAATTTAAGTACGCAGTAATTACAACTTAATAACACATATTTCTACTTAAAATGCGGCCAAACGGTTGGAAACTCTATAGACATACATAAAGTATTGCTGCTTTGATATATTTATCAAGAAATATTTCGACTTTAAGACGTCAGGTTAATCTTCTTGAAAGTCAAATCGTAAGTTCTAATAATAATAATTGTTTTCTTGAATTTAAAGTAAAAATCTTGATTTTGACGTTGAATTTATACATATATTTTCATTACAACCAATTAACAAGTATAAGCCTTTTTCGTACGTATAAGAGGTCGGAACGTTGTTTAGCCCGCACAAAGAAGGAGAGCAAAAGACATGATTCACGAAAATCAAAGATGTTTCTGTGCCGCCGGTACCGACGGCTTAACATGATGCTTTTATTTTTCTATTAAAATTGTAGACTGCTTTATAAATTTCCATTTTATATTTGAAACACATTTTCCAATAGTTTATAAGGTTCTTCTTATCTCATAAGCAGCATTTCGAATTCAGTTTAGCCATCGTGAAATTACTGCATGTTATAACAGTTATATTCAGCCTTTCCTTTGGTACCCCCTGTATATTTATCTTAACAGCAATTTTAAATTAAAAAAGCTGAAGTAGCCAAAAATTTGAGAATAAGAGCACTACGAAGTTTATCTCGGTAGATTGGATGCTGTGCTGGGTAGATTACATCCCTAACGTATAATTACTCGCGGACAGTAGTTCGATAGCGAGCGGTAATCACAGACTTCGCCCCCGGCAACTCGGCCCGGCTACCGTTTACTTCCAGCCAGCCAATTAATACCGCGCCAGATACACGTCCATCTCAAGAACAGACTTCTCTCTGACACGCTCACCTCGCTGATAAATAAATGCATGATTTATTTATAAGCTATAATATCAAATCTCTAAGTAATCGTCTCTAGAAGAACTTAGAAAGACAACCAAAAGATTTATTTTTCATCTTAAAAGTTTAAAAATTCAAATCTGAAAGCTTTTAAGGCCCATAATTTTAAATAATTTATAACATGGTTTGTTTAATGAACGGTTCATGAATAAGACGATCACGTTTAATTTAAAGTAAACTCATTTGGTATTCATTACTTTACTATTTTTAAATTGTTTTACAATAATTTACTCTGTATAAATCACAAACTTAATCTGATTGTCAATCTTAATGCTTGTAATTAGTCCCACTAGGTGATAATTACATAAGCACATAATTGATGAAAATTGCTTTGGATACCGTTAGCTTTACCCCAAGATCACATGTTGGTGCAAAAACGATTTTTAAATATTCCCAAAGGATACCGCTGCATAGAGTTTTTATTTAATTTATAATGGGTTCAATTATCAGCTAATAGAAATCAATCCTTCTTGTGTTTACCATCAGATAAGGGTTCATGATTAATAGCTCTTTTACATAAATAAATGTAGCTTTTAAATAAATAAATAGGTTTCAGACGTAAATACTTGCAAAAAAGTAGATATTTGTATTCTTAAATGAAAAACTATTTGTGTTAATGAATTATTTGGAAGTGATTATATAAACAAGTTTTTTTAATGTTCATTTTTCATATATACGTAGATTGCAGTTTCTGTAGAATCACCAAATACTTGTGCGAAAGAATATTGTTCTATTACAAAAAGTAAGTTACAATAGTATTAGAAACAGGAAAACATTATCACTTGAATTACAATCATTTGCAGAAAGGTAACCCGTCTGACCCGTCATTGAAATCACCAACTATTTTAAACTTACACTCTACATGCAACGATATACCAATGCAAAAGCTATCGAATGCTTCTTCTGGGTAATTTTAATTAAGAAAGCGTAAATTTGAAAGAATATCATTAGCGATTACAGCCGAGGTGAGACGAGGCAGTATAATCAGCTCAATGGAAGCTTTCAGAAAATAATGATATATTAATACCCAAGAGTGCTACTAGTATGTAAAATAGCTTTATAATCTATATGGAGCGATGTATATTATTTAGCTCGGAGCGAGATACTCTAGTGCATCATTCACCAAGAGCGTGGAAAATATCTCTGAAGTAAAAAGAAGTAAATGGGCCCGAAGAACCGGATGAATGGTGGCAGAAGTAGCGGATATTAGTGAGCCTACGCGGAGTGTGTCTATAATGATATATGCAAGGCATTAAGAATGCGCAGAGGCGGTTGCAAGATGGCGACCAGCTTCGGGCAAACTGTAACATGTTCTGCTTGCCTCATTGCTTGTTTGTTTGGTTCTACCATAATACTAATAACTAGGTTGGATAACTTCCAAGTATGAAAGGGGTAGTTTTTTCCTTGGAGCAGTTTCTCTGAGAAAAATGTGCTTTTACAAAACATTTGCTAGAACATCTCTAAGACATGGAAATCAAAGATTTGAATGTATTTTTTTCGTGCTATTCCTAGTTTCATTCGGTAAAAGCTACTGAAATTTTTCACTTTTTAGAATGGTTTGTCTCTGCAACTAATCCTTTGGTCTATTTATTGTATTTATATAAGTTCTATTAACATTTTTCTACATTGTATTCTACTTTAGCCTTGCAAATAATTTTGATTTATTATAATATTATTAATTCCTTCATAACTGATAGATTAGCAAAATGCAATTCATGTTACATTCTAAATATTAAGAAACCAATGATTACTATGTCATTAATGATCAGTATTACCACTACTATATTTAATTCTTTTAGTTGTCATATAATTTGGGTCATATCGCCATATTAATTGGACCACCCTGTATACTTAAATGCCATAATTTTCATTTTTTGCAACATCTAACGTAGTTACACAACTTATTCTTTTGTCTATATATTCTATTTATGTTCGAGATTTATTAACATGTTTCCAAGTTTATTTCCTTTTCAGTTTTGTAGAGATTATTATTTTAATTTATTTTCTTGGTCTTAATTACTGTAGGGCGTCCCATTTAATATAACAACTTTCAAGTTGGAAAATACAACTCAAATTGGATACTATATAGCAACCAGCAATTAAAATGTCGTACATGATCAAAATCAACAGTATTATAATCTATCACATGATTGTCCTGATGTTTGGGTTGTAATTTGTATCGCCGTCTTAAATGAGCCACCCTGTATATATTGCGATACCATAATTTTCTTTTTTTTTGCTACTTGTATCATATTTACACAGTTGCACAGTGCAACTCAAATTAGATATTATATAGCAACTAGCAATGACAACTTGCTACTTAATATACTTAACTATAAGTTTCTTAGTGATCATAAAGTTTGGGTAGAAATGTGTATCGGCATAATTGGGACCATACTGTATATTCCTATACAATGCTCTTCGTTTTTTTACGATTTGTATCGTATTTACACAATTTATTCTTTCGTCTATGTATTTTATTTTTGTTCCAGATTTATTAACATGTTTCCACGTTTATTTCGTTTTCAGTCATGAAAAGATTATTATTATAATTATTTTCATTTAATTTCTTGATACGTATTAATAACTGTAGGGCGTACCATTTAACATGACAACTTTAATGTTGGAAAATACAACTCAAATTTGATATTATATTGCAACCAGCAATTAAATTGTCGTACATGATCAATATTAACAGTATTGTAATCGATCACATAATTGTCCTGAAGTTTGGATTGTATTTTGTCATCATCTTCAATGAGCCACCCTGTATATATTCAGATAGTATAATTTCCGTTTTTGGTTGCTACTTGTATCATATTTATACAGTTGCAAAGTGCAACTCAAATTTGATATTTTATAGCAACCAATAATTAAATTGAACATGATCAATGTTAACAGCATTATAATCGATCACATAATTGTCCTGAGGTTTGTATCGTATTTTGTATCGTCATCTTCACTGAGCCACCCTGTATATATTTGGATAGCATAATTTCCGTTTTTTGCTACTTGTATCATATTTACACAGTTGCAAAGTGCAACTCTAATTTGATATTATATAGCAACCAATAATTAAATTATCGTACATGATCGATACTAACAGTATTATAATCGATCACATAATTGTCCTGAAGTTTGTGTTGTATTTTATATCGGCATCTTCACTGAGCCACCCTGTATATATTCGGATAGCATTATTTTCGTTTTTTCCTATATGTATCATATTTACAAAATGCAACTCAAATTAGATATTATATAGCAACCAGCAATGGCAACTTGATAGGTAATATACCTATAAGTTTCTTAGTGGTCGTAAAGTTTCGATTGAAATTTGTATCGTCATAATTGGACCATCCTGTATATTCAGATATAATAATTTTCGTTTTTTTGCGACTTGTATCGTACTGTATTGCAAATCCTTTTCTGATATATCTTCTTGGTATGTATTTCATTCTCATTTAACATGAAAACCCTTAAGTTGGGAAAATCCAACTCAAATTACATATTAAATAGCAACCAGCAGTTAAAATATGGAACATGAGCAATATTAATTGCTATTCTAATTTCAGTCTCTTGGTTGTCATGAAGTTTGGGTTATATTTTGTATATTTTCCTCCTGTTTTATTAAATTGTTTTTCTATTTAACGCTTGCAAATGAAATGGTATATTTTTCAGGTATTATTTTAAACAGTTTATATAGGTTGGCTCATTTAAGATGGCGACTTTTAAGTTGGAAAAATGCATTTGAAATTATATGTTACATGTACATAGCAACCGATAGTTGTAATGTATACAATATACATACAACACCCTTATCATTTAAGAAAGTCTTTCGATTGTCGTTTAATACGTAATCTTCAATGTCCCACTCTGTATATTCTGATACCTTAATTTGTAGTTTTAAGGTTTACTATAGTAGTTCAATGGTTTACATCGCGTTTACAAATTAGATTTTATTAATGTATTTTGCTTCAGTTTTATTAACATTTCAACTATTTAGTATTGGAAGTTATACTGATTTATATGTCTGGAATTAATTCAAACTGTTTACACAAGGTGATCCACCTAACATGGTCACATTTAATTAATAAATACAACCTAAATTAGAGATATACAGAACCAAACTTAGTAGCAGTATAATTTAAGTTTTTTGGAAGTTACGTAATATATAATTCAGTTTGCTCTTTCCTATCTTAACCGTTGTGGTTTTAAGTGTACCTTTTTTCTATTCTGTGATACAATTTTTTAATATCTACTATGGTGGATTTGAGTTTTGCAACGTATTTACATATCTTTTGTCTTATTTATTACATTTAGAACCGGTTTTACTAGCATTTCAACAAATTATTCTGGCCTGGTATTCATTTAATTGGATAATACAGGGTGACCCACCTAAAATGACCGGCAATAAATTGGAAAAATTCAATAAAATTACAGACTACAAAGCAACCAACAGTTATAATCATATTCATATATGTCCATTACCAAATCAATCATTATTAGTGTCGTTTTGACTATCTTCTAATATGTAATTTGGGTTGCACATTGTCAATCTAACTGTTGATATCTTAAAAAGGCCATCCGGTATATTCTCATACGTTGATTTAAATTTTTTAATATAGTTTGTATGCTATATGAACTATTTCATTTATTTATTATATTATGCTTAGTTTTCGTAACATTCTTTCAACTCTTTTGATCCAGTTTTATAAAAACAGGCATTTTTGTTTTCTGTCAGCCTAGTAAATTATTCAGGATATCGATTTAAATGGCCTATACAGGGCGAGCCTTGAATATGACTGCTGTTAAAGTGTCAAAATGCAATCCTATTATAATATTATATGGTAACTAAGACGACTTCAATGATAATAATAATAATATTGATCTTTAAATGTACGTCACCCTGTATATTCTTATTATGAATTTTTAATTAATAGAATGTATCTGACAGGCCGATTCTTTGGGTTGTTTAGCTTTTATTTTATCCTCTGTAGAAAGCATCTGCTGTAGCGGCAGTTATCGCACTGAAATAAGTAGCAAACGGGTCCTAAGCAAAACAACAAAAAACACGACGTGTAACTAATGTCAGACAAAGTAAATGGAGGTCTGTACAAAATAACAACCCGTGTAAGATTGGCTTAGTATCAGAGTGCGATCAGGAACACTAAACACATACTTGCTCTGCACATGATGGACTGGTAATTAGACGGTGCGCTTGTCACGCGCCGAGCTGCCTGTGTAATCACGAACTAATCACAGCCTATTCCGATGCAGCTCCCGCAGTTCGCATCAAACTGCATTTATATTTTCTACCTCGGGGCGATCCAGCTAGGAACAATTAAAAACAAGCAGTCGCGGAGAATGGTGAAGATAGGCAAGCTTAAACACCGTTCAAGGAGGTTTGATTAACCTGACCAATAAACCAATAACAGTCGGATTTTTGATTTATTGGTCGACCAAAACAAAATTGATGTTACAATTTGAAAAATCGACGTTGCTGAAATTCTTTTAAAATACGACTTTTTCAAATAGTATTCAAGTATTTTGAGGAAGGAAATTGTGTAATCCCAACTTTTTCAAATACTATTCAAGTATTTTGGGGAAGGGAATTGTGTAATCTCAATTTTTTCAAATACTATTTAAGTATTTTGGGGAAGGGTGTAATCTCAACTTTATCAAATACTGTGGAAGTATTTTGAGGAAGAGAATTGTGTAATTTCAACACTTTCAAATACTACTCAAGTATTTTATAGAAGGGAATTGTGTAATCCCAACTTTTTCTAATACTATTCAAGTATGTTGGAGAAGGGTGTAATCTCAACTTTTTCAAATACTATGCAAGTATTTTGAGGAAGGGAATTGTGTAATCCCAACTTTTTCAAATACTATTGCAAGTATTTTGGGGAAGGGAATTGTGTAATCTCAATTTTTTTAAATACTTATTCAAGTATTTTGAGGAAGGGTGTAATCTCAACTTTTCCAAATACTATACAAGTATTTTGAGGAAGCAAATTGTGTAATCTCAACTTTTGCCAATACTATTCAAGTATTTTAAGGAAGGGAATTGTGTAAGCTCAACTTTTTCAAATACTATTCAAGTATTTTAGTAATCCCAACTTTTTCAAATACTTCGCAAGTATTTTGGGGAAGGGAATTGTGTAATATTAACTTTTTCAAATATTATTCAAGTATTTTGGGGAAAGGAGCTGTGCTTTTCAGTCCTAAAATTGAAAAACCAATTCTGAGATTTTCGTGTATTTTCGGTGCTTCAAATATCGGTATCTATTTTTGTCACATGTATCTCCGAATCCTTTGGAAACACTTATTTAGAAAAAAAAAAACATAGAAGCAACTTTTAACGCTACACATTTTCCGTAATGTTGCAAATATCAAAAGTTTGTAGGTTTCATATAAAATCGTGTACCTTGCACTTGCAAATAGTACTCGTGCTGTGCACTCGCGCTGTTCGTCTCCAAGCGCAAAGGATTTTTGTCCACATCAAAAATAGTCGACATAACTTTGAGTACGTATAGCATTACGAGTGAATATGTCTTAACTATAATCACCCTAATTGATGCTACAAATAGTGCCTTTTTGGCTATCTTCAATGATAATGACATATTTGTCATTCATAAATGGCATTCGAGGCATCTGAGGAGTTTTTACGTAAGATTATTTGTGAATGAAAATATCATGTTTGGGTTTTCAAATAATTGATCTGTAATTACAGTTACGTAGGACAAACCATGCACAATGAACTTTTATATGTTTCAGGAATTTCATCAAATTAAACATTTAAATAATGTATAAAATCACTTACCAGTATGCAGAAATAGATGATTCTTTAAGTTGGTGTGCTTGGAGAAGCCTCTGGAACAAATATGGCATTTGAATGGCCAGGAGCCTGAGTGGACGTACATATGCGAACGAAGATCTCCTGGTGTTGGGAAGGACTTGCTACAGAGGCTGCATTTGTGTGGCTTATCCTGAAAAATGACCGAAAAACTGAGAATTAACAACCTGTTCTCAATTAGGATTAAGAAACAACAAAAAAGTAATATTTTTCAATGTGAATTCTTTTGAGTAACGTCTACATATATTGCTCCCGTAAAAGCCTAGAATGCTCATAAATAAACTTAGTAAAACTTCATTATGAAACTAGTAATAACTTTACAGATATTCCAAGGTAATAAAACTCTTAAATGCGGGGGTGTTTTAAATATCAGGCAATTATGATGACATTTTCTGCAGTAATTTTCTTGGTATACATATATACGAAGTTTAGCAATTTAGTTCCCGGGCTGGGACAACAGAATCAAACACAATTTAAGTAACACGAAAAATACTTAATATATATATTCAAAGTAATTTATATTTACTTTAATACACATATGGCAATGTTTTATAAGATTTTGAAAACAGTCGGCAAAGGCGTTCGAAGAAACTGCTTTACATTTTTCATAATATCTACTATGTGCTGAAATAGTTTCCCTTTGAGAACAATTTTCACTTGTAATCCAACCAAATCAAGCAAAACAGAAGCAATTCCGCGGCAAAAATCGCAATAGAAACAATAAGGGCTATTTCAGAAAGAGGCCAACTTTTAAATATCCCTACATGTTACGCAAGTTATAAATCAGAAAGAAGCTCGATCTCAAACAAGAACAGAAAAGTTTAAATTTAATCAATTATAAAGAGAATATACATTAAATATAAATAAGCGTAGAGGTATTTGCATTAAAAAGACGAAATATGTTTATTAAGTCGGCTAAAGATTGTATTTAGCAAAACATATTAATTCAGTAGAATAAAAAGATATGACTCTGATACGACATGCATCATTAAACTTATGCTTAATTAAGTTATATGTAAGAACTGTTGTCTTATGCACTGAATTACCAAGCAAAGTTTGAATAACATAGTTGTATGACATTGTAACTGTTGCGGGTATCCGTTGATTGATATATTTTTGCATAATTGAACCGATTTAAAGAAAGCTTCATTTTATAAAAATATTACACAAATATGTACGTACGTAATGTTTAAAGGTATAAAAAGTCATTCGTAGATTACTTATTAATCTGAAGCTCAAACAGACATTTTGGTAATTTTATTGGTAATTTTTAAACCAAGAATAATAAGTTTGGTAATTAAAGTTACTTCGAGTCATATTGTCCTCGGCTGGCGAGATGTTGTGAGGGAGCTGAAGTAAGAGAATTTCATTTCCTAAAAGGAAACATAAACAGTAAACTAACTAACATACTGTTTGTATTTCAACAATTAATCAAATCCAATCTTGTTGTTGGTATCGCCTTTGTACTATTTTGTATTATAATTTAGTGCAGCATATTCTCAACGCGAAAGTGCAGTGTCAAGTAAACAAGTTTTCTCAGAAGGACTAATATCCATATCATGTTGAATGACTTATATAAGGAAAGTAGATAATGTAAACGAATTTAAGGCAGGCAAAGGTTTTATTCGTATAAAGGATTCCTGCGTAAGTATAAAAACTTGAGATTTATTTTTTACATAGTGGTTATGTTGAACTTGCTGTAACACTAGATTATTGTATGAAATGCTAGATTACCAATTGGTAAATATGATGACAGATCTGTATATTACATAGAAGCAGACAATAACGTGATTTGCGATTTTTTTACTATACCACCGTAAAAAGAATAATTGTGCTAGTATATTAATTCAACTGGAATCATATTAGTCAACAGAACAACATTTTTAAATTCTGCAGAACTGTCAATCTATAGTTGTTTAGTATGAATATTTTATTGCATATTTTTGTTCCCATGAATACTAAATTACATTTAGAGGTATTTAGTTTATATCAAATTTATTTTTCTAACATACGATGTTTGTTAGCTGTTTTAAATTCTTTCTATATATTGGGGCTGCTGATTTGAACAATGCTATCAGCAAATTTGTTATCAGTAACATGGGATATAAGGAGATCTTCAATATAAATCAAGAATAAGTGGACGCGACTGCCTCCCTGGACTTTCCCATACTGGAAACTGTTCATATCATCTTCATTCAACAGTAGAGTTATTTTCCTCAAAACGGTTGTTCAAGCGCTATCCTAAAACCTTGCCTCGTAACGAATAGACTTACAAGGCTTGTAAGAAGTCCCGCCAAATATCTGCGGTGCCCCTTAATTTCCTTTTAATATGCAACCAGGCATACTTCATTCTCTACTATATACGTGATATTTTGACTGCAAATTGAGTTTGCTGTGATTTTATAACAGACAGACATTTTTTAAAAAACCACTTTTTTGGATTCCTAGAGACCCAAAACGGATATTTCAAACAGAACTCGCTATTTAAGTTTATATATAAAAATTCAACGAGGTTTAGTTTTCTTTTTACGGCGAACAATACCTCACATGTCGACATTTTTAAAGCTTAGCATATACAGGGCGCTGACTTTGAATACTTTCCATAGGAAAAATACATGCATTTGTGGAAATGTTTAATTTCCTGCTCCCCAAGTTGAAAAGCGCATTCGAAACAAGTACGCAAAAGAAGGATTATGTTTACAGATGCTACTTTTATTTTTTAAATATCAAATTAAGTATTAAATACAAAATTTTGATAAATAATTTATAACTTGTTGTTGTAATACCGGTTAAAGAAATGAATGTAGCGCGACAGTATGGCAATGGTTCTGAACCAAAGTGAGCGGGGCTGTCCGTACCGCTAGGCCGTCGCGCGGTCTAACTAGTACCGATCGCTATTGCTACCGAGGTAAAAGTCCCTGGAAATTATATTTTGTAGGGCATAAAAAATCGATTTTTTTATTTTCGCGGAAAAAGATTCTTTGACGCAAACAAATAACAACCGTTAGAATAAAAAAAATTATTTTTCTAAAAAAGAGGGGGGAGGGGGCCGGTGCGCTTACATATATCCACGAGTGTAATATTTCTTTGCATATTCATATGCTCCATTACGTACTGAGCGATTCAGTGAAAACCCCAGCTTTCTATCTTTTTTCGTTTATTAATTAAAGGAGTTTGAAGTTTCAAACTTCCAAGCTTCGTAGAGGGCGCCACAGGAAAATTACGGAGTTCTTCAAAAAACGTATCGATAGCCCCTTGCGAGGTCTATCGACATATGAATTTAAAAAAAATTCCTTGGAGCAGTTTTTGAGAAATAATTTTTTGAAAATTTCCAAAATTTTGAAAATTCGTAATTTAGGCCCCTTATAATTTTTCAAAAAACTTTTTATATCACCTCATTTTACCCTTCATATACTATTCAGAAAATTAAAATCATTTGAATCGATTCATCCGTTTTCGAGTAATTGGGCGTTAAACTCAAAATTTTCAAAAAATCATAGCGCCCTTCATTTTAAAGCTAGCGAGTTCGGCAAAAAATTATCAGATTTGTCTTATGACCCTCTATCGTTATCAGCGATAAAAGTTTCAAAATTGTAATCACGAAAAAAGTGATACCAAAAAAACATGCGTAACTTCCGCTTCCGGTTTCGGATTTTTTTGAAAAGCTTATTTTTTCGATGAATTTTCGATACACCCCCGCATTCCAAAGCGCATCAAAATCGGAGCAATACTTTCGGCTGTAGGAGCGTCACATACATACATACGTACGTACAATACATACGTACGTACGTACATACCCACCCACAGACAGACATTTTTTAAAAACCACTTTTTTGGGTTCCTAGAGACCCAAAACGGATATTTCCGTTAAAATCTCGATTTCGAAAATTTTCATAAATTCAATACTTACCCTATACCTATAAGGTATGGGAAAGTAATTAAAAAGTCCTCCGTGCTAATTGCTAAAAATGTTAATACATTTTAAGTTTATCCTGTTTATGAAGAACAACGCTTGCTTATTGACGAAGCTGGCATGTACCTCGAAGTTAATTTCTATGAACTTCTTTAAAGGGGGACCGTTCACATCGGCCAATGATCATATCGGCCAAAAACAAATGTGTTCATATCGGCAAAAATTTGCCTTGTTCATATCGGCAAACTCTGTGTTCACAACGGCCAATTTCATTTTTGTTCACAACGGCAAAAGACGCGAAAATGGGTCTTGTTCACTTCGGCCAATGATCATATCGGCCAAAAGCAAATGTTGTTCATATCGGCAAAAATTTGCTTGTTCATATCGGCAAACTCTGTGTTCACAACGGCCAATTTCATTTTTGTTCACAACGGCAAACTTAAGAATTTCCGGAACGAGCCGAACGTAATAAATGCTGTTTATATCGGCAAAATTGTGCCTTGTTCATATCGGCAAACTTCTTGTTCACAACGGCCAATTTCATTTTTGTTCACAACGGCAAACTTAAGAATTTCCGGAACGAGCCGAACGTAATAGTAATAACTAACGACGCTTTACTACATCGCCGTTCACCGCCAACTAGCTTGATCACATCGGTTGGTTAAAAGAAAGTAGTTTTGCTTATTTAACTATCCCCATGCGAGTTTCAACCCCTAAAATGTACAAACAAATTGAAAAATGGTAGATACGTAAAAAAATTTAAAACAGGTAGAAACTTCGAATTTCGCCCTCACGCCAATAAAATCAGGCCGAAACTACCCCCATCAATCGCTACAATGTAGGTACTAAAAAGTTGAAAAACCTGCAAAAATGTCGCATTTCGCTTTCAAGTTTTAGAATTAATTTTAAGGTTTTGTTGTTTTGGACATTTATTAAAGTGGAAATAAATTATTAAGTATAATATTATTAATTTATACTATTAAGTTGTACCTTTATTATAGTTTGACTTTACTTTTTAGGCTTTTTCTTCCTGGTTTTTCTTGTGTGGCTTTTTTCCATAGCTTTCTTTTCCTACATTCTACTCAAATAGCCCCTGAGCATTTGATTTTTATTGTACAAGGCAAAAAGATTGTAACTGATCCAAAATTTGTAAAAATTTCAACAAAATATTTCTGTTTACGTTTACGAATAAAATCCAAAAATTATTCACTACTCCTTATGAAAGCTCGTTTTTGAATACACCTAGAAAATTTTGACAATTTCTACTTTAATGCATCGTTGTTCAATATTTTTTGTTAAATTTTAGAAACAGGCGTATACTTCCCTATCAATATTAAAAGAAAAGTAAAGATAAGCCAATTTTAAAACTTTTTTTTATTTCCGTGGATTTTTGAAATGGTTTCTTCTGTAGCTGATTGATCTGGAATTTTTCTCTGACTTTTTCATGCAATCGCTGCACTTATCAATGCCGGCTTTTATAAAACATTTAGGAATGATTCCAGTTTACCATCAATTAGAATTATGGTTATTTTTTACAGCTGTAATTAATTTTTAAAGGTCGGATTAACGATTTTTTTGCAGAGTAAAAGTCGTTGTATCTTGCACGTTTATTTTTTAAACATCGTGACTTCCAACAGTGTATATTTCCAATTAGAACTATTTTTAGTAGATTTTGATTATTCAAATAATAACCACACAATCACAACTACAAAAAGTTGACTGTTGCATACTAAATTTCAAAGAAAACGATAGGTACAGATAAGGAAAGAAAGGATGAAGTATTTTTCGGTGTAGCAGGTAGACACTAGACAAGTAGGGGATAAGCTAATGTTCGTTTAACGACCTTTTAAATTCCTTGGGCGGATTACTGATACACGAGAACTGCACTTTGCATTCTATATTGAAATTTAATCCCCCGTTTTTCAAGAAATTGCAACATATCTGTTGTTGACCAATGTTATTCTAAACATTCGAACCGTTGCATAAACGCTTTCAGTTTATTGTAGTTATAGCTTAAAATTAAATATTGGAACATAAATATTTATATAACTACCCGTCCTTTCCTTGGAGTAGCTATTTACTAGTTCAAGTTCCGGTTAAGATTCGGCACTTGATTAAAAATTTCTTGCAATTAAGCTTAAGTGCTTACAGACTTAGATTTCAAATTTCATTTCCATCCACCAGCCTGAGAATCTTGTACCATTATAAACTATGATACAATGGAACCGACTCGATCCCAGACCGTCATTGTTGTAATAAAAAAATTACCGCCAACAATAAATATTTTTTGCAGTTTTTTGCGAATTTCCCGCCCCCAAAGCGCAAAAATATGAATTTCTCGCCGGCGGAGGGTTTCTGGTCATTCCAGCCACCCACATATCAAATTTGATCGAGATATTCCAATTAATAAAAACATTAACCTCAGCAATAAATATTTTTTGCGGTTTCTTGCGAATCCCCCGCCCCCACCTTCTTATCCTTTTGTCCACCTACATATCAAATATTTCTTAGTAAGTTATCTTGTAGAAAGAATTCATACCCACGACTTTATTGAATGTATTGCTGACTTATTGCTAAGGTAACAGAACGAGAATAACATGGATATTTCTAAGAAATTTTGATCCGATTTGTACAGTGTACACAACGAATACTTAAGTGAATGCCAAAAATATCAATGGTTCCTCTGCACAACCAATTATGTATGTACTATATTATATTTATATGGTGAGTGGAAAAAAATTAAGTCGTCGCGAGAAAATGTCACCCGAAAAAGATACTCCGAAGGAAATATTAATTTTGCTGTTCATTTTGATCAACAAGCAAATTTGTGTTTGTAATTATTATTGTAAATTATTGTAAATTTATGTTATTATGTTGTGTATGTACTTGGGGAAATGGTAGACAGTAGTTAGGTAATTTGGGGGCACCATCAGACTGTAATGAGTGGATAATACGTCATGGCAACAAAAATCCCTTAGAAAGTGATTAGCAGATTCCAGGCATCTTCAAATACTTTTAATATTATTGAAAATTGCGTGGGGGGGTAGGTGTCGGGTATATAATTAGAGGGTTCAGTGATTTGGCACAACACTTCTGGTAGCAATTTTATTGTGGATAGTTATTGTGTACAGTGTTATAAAAGTTAAATCTAAAATGGAAGTGCAAAAGATTCCCGGCAGCAGAAGCGGCTCTACCTATTACACCTGTGTCGCTAGCCAAGGCTACTTTTTTCGTCGTAAAACGTACGGAAAATCTACTTAGTTTGCGTGGAAAAAACTGCATGGCTAAAGCTAAATGCAACGAGGAAATTTTTGTAACGGTTGCCGGCGATGATGAACACAGCCATCTCCCAGACGTAGCAAAAAAGGATGCCTTATTGCTTAAGCATTCGATGGTGCTGCAAGCCGTTGCTACGAGCGAACAAATCAAATCGATTTTTATTGAAAAGGGAGCTGCGTAAGTATTATTACATTATTAGAAATTATGATGCTAATATGTTACGTTTTTTATAATTTTAGTGCGGAAACTGAAGCTTCTTCAAAACTTGCTTTCCCGAAATTATCGCAAACTATGAGGCGAGAAAGAAGGAAGGCGCAACCAGGAATTCCAACTTCGTTGGAAGAGTTGGGAAACGTAGCTCGAATTAATTCAAGATTTGGAACAGTCTGTAACAAGCCTTTCTGCCGTGGATCTATAGGTGCCGAAAACAATAAGTCTGTGTTGTTTCTGGCAGAAGATTTGGTACAGCTGTTGTCCGATGCGAAGGAAGTACAACGGAACATTCAAGACGAGGCCCAAATATCCGCAAAGCAGTCAACTTCTTACCATACTGGTCGTAAAACATGATTATGTAAGTATACCATTGTACTAATACATTCAGTGGTGTAACCCCTTCGCAGGATGTCTGATTGGGCCCCTTGTAACTATAATTATAAAACTGGGAGCATTTTTTGTTCGTTTTTGGAATTTTTTGTTAGTTTTTCACGAGGCCGGGCCTCCTAATAATGTGAAATACGTTCCTTGTTCAGATCTTTTTTACGGGATCGTCGGGCCGTGACATTCAATACAACAAACTATTGTTACCGTTTGCTGTTTCAGATAATCCGGCACAAACAGAAGAGGTGGCAGTAGAAGAAGAAGAAGAGGCGGTAGATGGCGAAAGAGCTACGAACGGCGGCGCCTTGTGCATGATATGCGGGTGCGATCCTCCGACAATATTACTTCAGCCCTGCAACCACTTTGGGTTGTGTTATGTTTGCAGTACGGAGATGAAACGGCGCGCCGAAGAATACGAGAGGCCAGACGAAGAACTTGGATATATCGTCGACTACAAGGTCTGTCCACTGTGTAAAACGAATATACAAGAATTTGTACGAATTATAATGGCATAATTTGTTGTTTTTGTAATAAATGTTTAAAATCAATAACCATACTTTGATTTCTTTTACATGCGGGTGGGTATTCCCGTAAAGCTCGTTGTCTGATTGAAAGGGGCTAACTGTAGTGAAAGGTGAT
>JABXWE010104669.1:0-11819 GCA_014611495.1 Limonius californicus | reverse complement strand
TTTCAACGGTCGTCTACTGCCAATACAAATTCTGTCGCATCGTTTAAGTGCTGCGTCCTACTTTGAATTGTTGGATAATCACTTGCACGAGTTATTAGCAGATGTTCCACTTGCATTGCGCAACGTGATGTGGTATCAACACGATGGTGCCTCACTGCATGCTGCAAGGGTTGTTGTAGAATGGCTAGACAACAATTTTAATGGAAGGTGGATGGGCAGGAGCGGTCCAGTTCAGTGGCCTACTAGGTCGCCAGATCTAAGTTCACTGTATTTTTACTTCTGGGGCCACGTAAAACAACTAGTTTATGCAATGGAAATTCACAATGGAGAGCACTTACGAGACAGAATTATGAATGCTGTACTTCAAATTGAAAATGAACAAGATTTTGCTGCAGTTTATAATTCAGTGGTTTTACGTTGCCAGGCTTGCATCGCGGCTGGCGGTGGACTTTTCGAACATGAGTTGTAAGTTAAAGTAATGGTTTTTCTTTCTGTGGAACCATTACAGTGATTAAATAAAGTTTTCGTATGGCTTACTATTAGTTTTTTGTGAAACTAGAAAATTATATCTTTCAAAAGTTTGAACCTCGATATCTCCAAAACAAAGGCCGATCGAAAAAAAAATCATTTCACATTTTTTGCTTACAATCCAATCCCGAACACGAATATTCGTTTTTCGCCTCCTGGTATAAATCACCCTGTATATATTGTTGTGGGTTAATAATGGGGGGGTTTAAATGTTAATTGGGATTCACCTTTGCATCGCCGTCGGGGCAAGACATGTTTCCATGGCAAAATAATATCTTTCCCCGCCGGTCAAGGAGTGCTAAATTTTTTAAATGTGGGGGACTTTTGTTTTTTTATTCATTATTGAGAAAAATGTCATAAAAATTGTAACATTAAAAAAGAAATTATACCATCATAAAATAAAGTAATATGAGTTTTAATCAGTGTTAAATTGAAATGGAAAAATAGTCCAGGTCGGGAAGTGACGGCAGAGCACGGGAAGCAGGACCATCCTGACGGAGTGCAGCCTGTAAATTTTCGGAGTACCAGACCAGGGGCATTTTGCATGCCTAGCAGTAAAGGTTGGTGCAGTTTAAAAATGAACTAATTGCGGGAACAGTAATACATGGTAAAAATTTGCGCGTGCTGTTAATTTTTTTTTTTTTGTTGAATGTTTCATCTTAATTTTTGTACAAAACGAGGCCGCGAGTGGAGCCCTGAGATGAACAGTTTTGTGTTTGAGCTGGTCGGCATAAGTTGTTTTTTTTTCTTTTTTGTACTATGACTTTTAAAACACAACAACTTTTTGGCGCCCAACGTGGGGCGAAAATTATTATATTATTATATAAATATAGCAACTTTCTGTCACTACCAATGTGGGCCCAGATAGGTACAGTCAATGTGTGAATTTATAAACGATTTAATAAATTGAATGAAACCGAGTTTCATAATTGTTATAAATAACTGAATTAAATTGTATAGGCAACGAAACGGCCCACAGCTTGTATTTTAATCAGTATTTGTTAGTAAAGGGGTTGAAATTGGTTTTGTTCACAACAAAAAAAAATATGGAAAGGTCGGAAGAAACTGTGAAGACAAGGGAAGGTAAAAAGAGAATGGAGAAGGAGAAGAGAATGTTGGAAGAGAAACAGATGGAGAGGGATGTAGCAGATGAAAGGGTGAGTGTCATAAGTGGAATAGGTGTCGAGAAGGAGCAGGTGTTATTTGAACAAGAGAGGGAGGTAGAAGAAGAAGAAGCTACCAGTAAGAAAGAAACCGAAAAGGTGGAATTTGCCATGGAGAAGATGATGAAGTAGCTTGAGAGGATGGACTATAACAATGAAGCACGCATGAAAGAAATAAAAGAAGAAATGCTTGCGAATAACAACGAGATGAGTAAAAATTTGAAGGAAGAGATGAAAGCGATGAGGGATGAGATGAAGGAAGAACTGGGTGCGAATAACAACGAGATGAAAGTAATGAGAGAAGAAATAAAAGAAGAAATGAGTGCGATGAGTACAGGTTTGAACAGAAATTTGACGATAACAGTAAGGAGATGAGGGAAAACATAAATAAAATCGAACTAAATACCAAACTGTTAGAAGCCAGACTTAAGTGTGAAATGGAGGAGAAACGTGAAGAGTTAAAAGAGAAGGTTAAGAGTTGCTTAAATAGATTAGAAGATACAAGCAAAGAAATCAGAGAAGAGATGCAACTGAAAATTGAAGATGTAGGCAGGAAATTTGGAAAGTCTAGCAGCGAGTGTGTGGAAAAAGACATGTTTGAGTTGAGAAGTAGAATGGATGAAAGAGTAGATGAACTGAAAGGCGTTTGGGAACGAGCCAAGTTGGTAATTATCGAAAAACTTGATTCAGTTGAGAAGAAGGTAACAAGGAACAGTGGTGCGACTGGAGCCTACATGATGGGAAGTAATTTTGGTCAAGAGGCGCCAAGATTTGATCCAGGGACTGAGAAACATCCCAGAACTTTCGTAATTAATTTGAGGAAGTATCTAGAAAATCTTCAGGTACAAATAGGGTGTAATTATGATACGTATTTAGAGCAAAGTATCATACGAAATGCGATGCGAAATAAAGCAGTAATTTGGTATCACACGGTGAGTCATGAATGCAGTGATTTAAATAAGTTCGAAGAGCTGTTCTTGAAGCATTATTGGGGAAATAGCGTTCAATCCCTAATTAAACAGAATTTAATGAGGGACCGGTTCAACATTGATGGCAAAGGAATGGGTTGACTACGCTACGCAAAAGTTATTTACTTTCCAGCAGTTCGATGAGTATAAAGATGCACGAGTGGTGATTCCGATATTAGCTGCTCAATTTGATTCGACAATATCGGGTGATGTGATTAAGAATAATGTTACCGAATGGGAGCAGTTCCTGAATATATTGAGGGCGTGCGACCACGTTCAACAACCAGCATGTTTTGAGAGAGGTTGGAACTATCGGGGAGAGTATGGTAACAACTACAGAGGGGACTACGCTGGACAGAATTACAATAATTATTATGGTAAAAACAACTATTACGGTAGACCATACGGAAATTACAGTAACGTTCGCAACAATTATGGTCAGAATCATCAAACAAGCCAATATCATAGAAACACTGGTAGTAACAATACTGGCTTCGATAGTAACAGAAGATACAGTAGCAATGATGATAACTACAAACAAAAACAGCGGTACTACAACAATGACAGTTCATATCAGGGGTTCAAACAGGAACGAGCTGAATCACAGGAGGCTTGTAGTGGTGAATATAGAAATGACCACAGTAACGAGCGAGAAAGAAGAGGTCACATCAATACTGTGATCGTGGAAAATAAGAAGGAACCGGCAGTAGAGGTGGACGTACACCAGTCGCAGGATTTTTAGGCAGCAGTACCATCGTCGCAAATCATAATTATTCACACCCTAAAGAATTTATCAACTATCCTGATGGTGGTACAAAACAAACATCTAATTTAAATAATAACGTAATACAGAATTTGTTGTGTTGTGTGCGATTAAATGCTACCCGCAAAGTAATCACATACACCGATTCTTTATTAAAAAGTAGTTACATAAACACGTTACACGAAAATAAACTTTAGCAAAGCTATTACGCAAGTTGCCTCAAACACTACCGTTTCGTCTGACCTTTTTTCGAGAACTGAAAAAATATGACACATCTTGCGCCAACTACTAAAAAAAATATAACACATCTTGCGCGCTGTTACAATATCAATTTACATCAGGCGTCTTTCGCAACATTCTCCCACCTGAGACCTTCGTAATTGAAAAAGCTAGGGTCTCATATGAATTAAGACGCGTGATGCTTAACATTCTTAAGCTATTCACTGTTTAAACCTAATTGGCACTTTTAACTTTCGCCCGAAACGCGACACTTTAACACAAACTGGTTTGGTTTTACCATTCACTGGGACTGGTGTTGAAGCCACAGCTGAAGTTGGAACTGCAGCTGGTGTTTGAACTGGTGCCTCCACCTTGGATGTAGCTTCCCCTGGACCGATATGGACAGCTGCTTTTGGCACCTCCTGGCATTCCAACGGATAGATGCGCTGTATTGGACGCAGCACTTGCCCATACTGTGTTTGGACTCGCACTAACCGCACTTTATTATCCTTGCCCGTTAACAATTCAACTACTCTTCCCAGCGGCCAATCTAGTCTTTTGCTGTTATCATTGCCTATCAACACGATTTCATTCACGGCCACACTACGCGATGTTTTCTTGTTTGCTACCTGACGTAACTGTCCCAGATATTCAATTCGAAATCTATTCCTTAAAATTTCACGTAACCTCTGTAGATACCGGAAACGTTTGTTTAACGCGAGAGTGTCTGCTAAGTCACAATCGGGTACGCCACTTTCGCGAAGTTCGCGGAGAAACATCGCGGGTGTTAATGGATCTAAATCTTCTGGTTCATTGGACACGTATGTCAACGGTCGCGAATTGATTACCAACTCACAATCACATAAAACTGTGTATAATTCTTCACCGTTGAGCCTTGCACGTCCTAAAACTCTTCGTAGTAGCTGCTTCAGTATACCTATTAATCGCTCCCACCAACCTCCCCACCAGGGAGCTGACGGTGGACTAAAACGCCAACATATTCGTTGTTCGGCGCTATACTTCTTTATCTCTTCCCACATTTCTTGTAATAAAATCTTGGGACACAGTGTTGCGGGACTGGTGAACCCAATTGGATCAAATATTCGTTGGGCAAAAGAGAGTATGGTCCTCTTCGTCATTACTTCACTCTCTTCTTCCGGAGCACCGCTAATAGCAAGCGTGTCAGTTGTCTTGTTCCAACTTAACCCTAGGATTGGCACGATTGTAGTATCATTGTCGTGTTTTCTTGTATACTCCCACCCTCTGAGTTCAAATTTTGCTTCCGCCATTACTTCGGTCGCTTCAATAATGAAGATTTCCAATTCTCTTCTATTTGGCATACTGGTGATACAGTTGTCTACATAAAAACCATTCCGTAATGTTTCAATTGTTTTCTTAGAATGGCCACTCTTTCCTTCTTCGCATTTTTCTAAGCACCTTTTCAAATGGTGTTCTATTGTTGCTCCCAACAGGAATGGACTGGCATTAACTCCGAACACAACTCTTTTGTGGCGGAAAATCCTTTCATTACCGTCAACTGTCTTCCATATGAAACGAAGAAAATCTCTGTCGTTTGGGTTCAGGTTAATCTGCAGAAACTCCTTCTTGATATCAGATGTGATTCCAATTTCATCTCTTCTAAACCGCAATAGAAGAGTTGGTATCTGCTCAATCAAATTTGGCCCTTTCACCAAGCAATCGTTCAAAGATGGCTTGCCCTTTTCCCTTGCCGACGCATCAAAGACTGGACGTATCTTTGTCGTGGCACTGGATTCTTTTATCACCGGCCTGTGTGGTAAATAGTGGGCTGGTCTGTCAAATTGCTCCATTGGGACTTCTTCTATGACATCTTCTTCTAACCATTCAGAAAAGACTTTATCATATGCCTTCCAATAGTTTGATTTCTGCAATTTATTCTCCGTATGTACCAGTCTTTTCTTAGCCAGTGCGTAATTAGATGGTAATGGGGGATGATCCTCCAGCCAGGGTAATTTGACCTCGTACCTCCAGTCTTCTGTGACAGCAACGGTTTCTTCGAATAACTGTTTCGCTGCCATTTCTAATTCAGCCTTGGACTTCCTTTCCCCTGGATCGGAAATGCCAAGAACATCCAGTTGCCATAAAGCAGCAATCGAAGCATCCTTATTCAACATATTCGTCACTGTCATTGTAGTACTCGATGATTTACTATTGCCGGATACTTTTCCCATTAAGACCCATCCCAGCAATGTTCCTATTGCTACCAAGCCACAATCAAGAACTTGCCTTTTTTCTGTGAGGATTTTCCCAGCTACATCTGCGCCTATCAATACCGCGATTGGTAGGCGTCCTCTTGTGTCGGTCAAGTTGATGTTGCTATCCTTTAGTTCGTTTGTCCAAACACCTGTGTAGACTGACGGAATATCGTTACAAATGATAGGCTGGTCCAGCGCTTCGAATCTGCATGCATATTTACCATCCAAACTCACCAATCTCACATCGTAGCAAGCGTGTTCTTGCTCCGCTGTTTGCGCACCGCCGAATAACGCATGAGCTATCGTCTCTAATCGCTTAGGTTTGTAATGTAGTTCGTCAGCAATGTGTTTTAACACGTAAGAGCGTTGCGAGCCCGTGTCGATGATTGCCCGTACTTCTCTTTCTCCACTTTCGCTTCGAATTTTAACAATTAGAGTTTGTAAAAACACGCGACTGTCGGTATGATTAGTCAAACCCGCTTCTGTTGGAAAGTCTTTCGAGATTTCCGTTGGCTGACTCTTATTATCTTCATGATTCCCTTTAACGGTCAAGGTTGGACATAATAGGCTAAGATGTTGTCGTCCACAAAATAAACACTGAAGTCGTTCGCGGCATTGCCTACTGGAATGTCCAATCTTCGCGCACCGAAAGCATGCTCGTTTTTTCTTGAGCGTACTCTTCTTTTCTTCGTAAGTAAACTTTTGGGCTTTGATGCACCTTTCCGTGGTATGGTTACCTTCGCAAAATAAACATTTTACTGAAACATTGTGATTGATTAATCCCGCCGCCGTTGGTATGCTTTGGTCTACAATCTTAGGCTTGCTTCGCTTCTGCTTACTGTCATTAGCGTCTAGACTGAAACCCTCCACCGCAAGCGAGATTCGTTCTGCACCCTCAACTTCGGTCTTGTCAGAAAATTCAGCGGACCTCTGCCACACGCGCAAGAGCTCTTCTGGTAGACAAGATTCCACCAGAGGGTACAGCATAGCAGAGCACGCACCTGTGTTTATGCCTAGAGTCCCCAAAGCTCTCAGTTGCGTTTCTATTTTGTCATACAATGTAGAAATGCCGCATTTGGACTGATTTGACATAGCATTATTCAAAATTAACTTAAGAAGTTCTCTTACGTATACCTCGACGAGTAGATCTTCCCTTCCAAACCGCGATTTCAAACTATTGATCACCTTTTCGTAGTTCTCTCCGGTGGAAGGAAAACTCTCGACCAAATCCCTCGCCCTTGTGTTGGGAGTAATAGCCGATAACAGGTACTGGAACTTGTCTTCAGATGCGAGATCCGTAGCATTGTGTATTTTTTTGAATAGGCTCCAAAACGGTAACCATTCGCGCACGTCTCCTCCAAATTTAATGAGTTCGATTTGTGGTAACTTAAACCTTCTTTGACTTATTACCGAGTTCGAAATGCTCAGAGCAGCTTCACTTACAGAATCAGCGCGTCTCGACAATATTTCACCGTTTCCGATAAATAATTTGTTGTAACGAATACGTAACCGCGTAAATTTTAATGTGTATTCGTCACGAGCACTTATTTCAGCATTCAGTTCGTCTTCACTCGCGTTTTCCATCATTGCATTGAACACCGCATTGTCACAATCTTTCAACGCTTCCATTTTTTGTTGGAAAACGTCGTACAACGCTTCAGCTTCCGAAATGTCAACTCCAGTGACACTTAGAACTTGCTCGAACTGATTTGCTATTCGCGTAAATGCACTACGAAACACCGCACGACTTTTCTTTAGTCCTTCCATGGCGAAAAACGGTAGTACGTACAATAATTTGGCAGATATAGACTTTACTTCGGTGAAATGTTCCTTTGGTATTTAAACTACTTTCCGCGCGAGCAATACCATAAACAGATTCGAGCTAGTCAAAACAGCTACCTAGCCGATACGTTGTCTTATGTTTCCGCGCGTCCTGTCACGGTCGCCAAATGTTGTGTTGTGTGCGATTAAATGCTACCCACAAAGTAATCGCATACACCGATTCTTTATTAAAAAGTAGTTACATAAACACATTACACGAAAATAAACTTTAGCAAAGCTATTACGCAAGTTGCCAGAAAACACTACCGTTTTGTCTGACCTTTTTTCAAAAAATAAAAATATGACACATCTGTTACATGCTGTTACAATATCAATTTACATCAGGCGCCTTTCGCAACAGTCTATGATTATCATTTTTATTAGGCGCATCAGCTTTTCAGGTATCTGCAATTCATGCATTGCCTGAAGCCGCGTACAGACCAAGTTCGCGAATAGTTCGGGAACAGTTCGCTAACAGTTCTCGAACCGCTGCAGAAGTCGGTGTGTACTAGAGATCGCGAGCAGTTCGTGTCGGTTGAGGAGTTCGGCCAAAGTTCGCTACTTGAGCGGTAACTTCAAAAAAACTATTAGCGAACACGTGTTAAACAGCAGTTCTAGTGTGGACGTTTATCGGTGATGATCGATCCTTTATTTAGTGAACAGAAGGAATTTCATTCTGGTTATCTTTAATTTAAAAAGCGTGTGTGGTTAGCTCTTTGTGCGACAATGGAGTGGAGTGAGGAGGAAGTTATTAATTTAATTGAACAGTATGAATTACATCCAAATTTATGGAATCTGAAGTACAAGAAGCGCAATATGAAAAAAGATTCACTTCAACAAATTAGTATATAGTATATGTATTTCACACGGTTTGCAAATAAACTTCTTCTCCACCACCTTCTTTTGCGGGTTCTTTCTGTTTTCTTCTTTTTCACTGCCGTTATAATTAAGACACTAGCATATGCAACAATATCTTCTACGTAATTTAAATGAAACAACAACCTTGTCTGCCCCACGAAATATATTGCGTAAATAAATTAAATTAAATTGGTGGTGAACGCTTTCGCAACTCACAACTGTTGCATCATCAGACCAAGAATTAAAATAAATCTTATTTAGTAAAACTGTAAAACTAAAACATCCACGCCATCACTGGCTATAATAAATATTTATACAAAATCACGTATTTTACTTTCAATTAAAACATCAAAAAGCCTTTGGCCAACCGGCCAAAAACCAACAAAAGTATTAGAAGGGTGTAAAAGACACCCCAAACTAGTTTAACTACATCCAACGCACTGGAAGTCACTTGACTTCAATATTTATTGTAGCCAGTGATGGCCTGGGTGTTTTATTGATTTATTTTAATTCTTGGTCTGATGATGCAACAGTTGTGAGTTGCGAAAGCGTTTACCACCAATTTAACTTAATTTATTTACGAAATATATTTCGTTGGGCAGACAAGGTTGCTGTTTCATTTAAATTACTTAAATTTACCCCATTATGAGCATGGACTTCAATCTGATAATATCTTCTACCTCACTTGACGACGTCGACATTGTTTCTATATTATAAAATAATAAAAAACACGACGACCGAACTTCTCACGAACTGCCTTCAAACTAAATGACGAACTCGAGCTTCAATTAGAAAACAGTGGTGTGGACGCTGAGCTTGCGAACTGTTCGCGCACAGCTCGCAAACAGCTCGCGAACTGTTCGTGAAAAGCTGATTTTGGTCTGTACGCGGCTTTACACACTTTGTTTCTGTCTATGGAGTGGTCGGTTTGCTTCAAGTCGATGAAAATAGAGCAAGCAGAAATCTTGTATTCATAGCAGCTCATGATTGCCTGTGTTAACATAAAGATTTGGTCCGCTACCGACCTGCCTCTATGGCAACCGCACTGTTAATCTCCCAATAAATTTGCGACGTAATTCTGTAATTTTCGTTTTATTATTGTAGCTAGAATTTTGTACATGATTTCTAATAGTGCGATCCCTCTGTAATTGTTGCACTTTGTAGTGTCTCCTTTTTTGTGGATCAGCGTTATTAATGCTGTTTTCCATGCTTCGGGCATTATTTCTGAGTCCCATATTTCTTCTATTATGGTCACAATACTTTGCTGCATCTTTTCACCCCCTACTTTCCAAGTTCTGCCGCTATTCCGCGTTCTCCCGCATTTTATTGTTCTTTAGTCTGTCTATAACTGATGTTATTTTCTCCTTTGTCGATCTGCTTAGCTCTTCTTTACCTTCTGCCCCTTGTCGCCCATTTTCTCTTTCATTGTCATTGTCTTTCTCCTGTTTTTTTTTTCGTTACTTCATTTAGTACTTCCTGGAAATACTCTCTCCATCTTTCAGCCACTTCTTCTTCTCCTGTGATCAATTTTCCCTCTTTGTCTTTGCAGTATATTGATTTGTTTTAAATTCCCTGCTTGGTTCTTTTAACCTCATGGTAAAAGTTCCAAATTTTCTTATTTGGGAATCTTGTTTCAATCTTTTATCTTTCCATGTTCTGTTTGCCGCTCTGCATGCTTGCTTTGTTCTTGGTACTTTCTTCTCTTCTTCCCCTGTCTCTATCATTTTCATCCTTATTTCCTGCCTCCTCTATAATTGTTACTTATGTGATATCCTTCATTCCTTCGCGTATCTCTTCTGGTCATTTTTAGACCCAATTTAGCCCTGCGGGCGGCACTGTTTTTTTTTCAGGTGCTTTTTTTCCCACCAGAATTCATCAGAGTTTGCATTTAAATACTGTGTTAAACCTTGCATTTTCTGTGTAGTACGAAACATGATCTTATTATTTTGAATGCGTCAAGTCAAAATTGTGTAAATCGAGAGATGTGTGTAGTCTAAAAACTTATGCTTATAATCAATTACAAAAAAATTAATAGCAAAAGTGCATGATCAACCCTGATGCAAAAATATTGCTATTACATATTATAGATATTTTTGCACCCAAACAGTAATCTTGCAGTTAGGCCTGTATGACACGGCACAGAATTTTATACAAAGTTTTGTTTAAAGTGTTTTTACAAAATTTTGTACAAGATTCTGTAGATTCATGTTCTAAAACCTACAGAATTTTGTACATAGTCGGCCTCGCATCGATGCGCAAACGAGCATTTTTTAGTGTTTATTAACAATCACAGAGAGCAGAGAAGTATATGTTTACCAGGTGTTTATCCCGCCTGCCGACACTCCACGCATTTTCTATTATCTCGCTCGCGGTCTTTATTGCTGCAGCTTGTTTATTTTGTCGTGCGTTCGTGTAAAATAAATAAATAAAAGCGCTACGAACTTATGCATTAACCTAATATTATAAAATCTTGTTAGAGTTCTACTTTATCGACGGTCGCGTGATTATTTTGACAGTTTTCTCACAGTTGTCAACGTAATTTGCACCTATTTGCGCATACTCACAGACAGAATTTTGTACAAAATTGTGTTCAAAGTTTTGTTCAAAATTTTGTACAACATTCTGCAAAACATGTATTACACGGAAAAGAAATTTGTACAAAATTCTGTCTGTGAGCATGTGCTCTTAGGTACAAATTACAGTGACATCTGTGACAAAACTGTCAAAATAATCATTTGACTGCACATAAGGTAGAAATCTATCAAGGTTTAATAATAATTGTTTACTTTTGTTTACATAACTTCGAATGTTGTTTATTTTTTCGCGGCTTGTATTATTTTTGCGTATTCGGGAAGGTTTTTTTTTGCTTGTTACAGTGGCGGAACAATGTTTAGTAGGGCCCTGGTGCAAAAGACATTTAGTAGGCCCCTTAAGTAAGCAAATAGGATCAAAATGTGTCGCACCTGATGATTTTATTACTACTTAAGTGGACGTTTGTTTATACGCACGTGAAATAACGGAGCTGATTCTTTATCATTCAATTTCATGTTTTTTTCGGAATCTTTCAAAGTTTTATCAAGGAAGAAAATAACATTGAATATTTACAAAAAAGAAACTTACCTAGATTTATAGAAATTTTTCCCTGTGAGTTTTTTTCTCTGCGAATGATGTATTAAATTTTCAATATTTACAGTCCTGGCTTTTTCATTTTCGATAGATATAACTGCTAATCCACTAAGTCTTTCTTGAGTCATGGTACTTCTTA
>JABXWE010104668.1:0-14848 GCA_014611495.1 Limonius californicus | reverse complement strand
TTACGTATACCTCGACGAGTAGATCTTCCCTTCCAAACCGCGATTTCAAACTATTGATCACCTTTTCGTAGTTCTCTCCGGTGGAAGGAAAACTCTCGACCAAATCCCTCGCCCTTGTGTTGCGAGTAATAGCCGATAACAGGTACTGGAACTTGTCTTCAGATGCGAGATCCGTAGCATCGTGTATTGTTTTGAATAGGCTCCAAAACGGTAACCATTCGCGCACGTCTCCTCCAAATTTAATGAGTTCGATTTGTGGTAACTTGAACCTTCTTTGACTTATTACCGAGTTCGAAATGCTCAGAGCAGCTTCACTTACAGAATCAGCGCGTCTCGACAATATTTCACCGTTTCCGATAAATAATTTGTTGTAACGAACACGTAACCGCGTAAATTTTAATGTGTATTCGTCACGAGCACTTATTTCAGCATTCAGTTCGTCTTCACTTGCGTTTTCCATCAATGCATTGAACACCGCATCGTCACAGTCTTTCAACGCTTCCATTTTTTGTTGGAAAACGTCGTACAACGCTTCAGCTTCCGAAATGTCAACTGCAGTGACACTTAGAACTTGCTCGAACTGATTTGCTATTCGCGTAAATGCACTACGGAACACCGCACGACTTTTCTTTAGTCCTTCCATGGCGAAAAACGGTAGTACGTACAATAATTTGGCAGATATAGACTTTACTTCGGTGAAATGTTCCTTTGGTATTTAAACTACTTTCCGCGCGAGCAATAACATAAACAGATTCGAGCTAGTCAAAACAGCTTACCTAGCCGATACGTTGTCTTATGTTTCCGCGCGTCCTGTCACGGTCGCCAAATGTTGTGTTGTGTGCGATTAAATGCTACCCACAAAGTAATCGCATACACCGATTCTTTATTAAAAAGTAGTTACATAAACACATTACACGAAAATAAACTTTAGCAAAGCTATTACGCAAGTTGCCAGAAAACACTACCGTTTTGTCTGACCTTTTTTCAAAAAATAAAAATATGACACATCTGTTACATGCTGTTACAATATCAATTTACATCAGGCGCCTTTCGCAACAGTCTATGATTATCATTTTTATTAGGCGCATCAGCTTTTCAGGTATCTGCAATTCATGCATTGCCTGAAGCCGCGTACAGACCAAGTTCGCGAATAGTTCGGGAACAGTTCGCTAACAGTTCTCGAACCGCTGCAGAAGTCGGTGTGTACTAGAGATCGCGAGCAGTTCGTGTCGGTTGAGGAGTTCGGCCAAAGTTCGCTACTTGAGCGGTAACTTCAAAAAAACTATTAGCGAACACGTGTTAAACAGCAGTTCTAGTGTGGACGTTTATCGGTGATGATCGATCCTTTATTTAGTGAACAGAAGGAATTTCATTCTGGTTATCTTTAATTTAAAAAGCGTGTGTGGTTAGCTCTTTGTGCGACAATGGAGTGGAGTGAGGAGGAAGTTATTAATTTAATTGAACAGTATGAATTACATCCAAATTTATGGAATCTGAAGTACAAGAAGCGCAATATGAAAAAAGATTCACTTCAACAAATTAGTATATAGTATATGTATTTCACACGGTTTGCAAATAAACTTCTTCTCCACCACCTTCTTTTGCGGGTTCTTTCTGTTTTCTTCTTTTTCACTGCCGTTATAATTAAGACACTAGCATATGCAACAATATCTTCTACGTAATTTAAATGAAACAACAACCTTGTCTGCCCCACGAAATATATTGCGTAAATAAATTAAATTAAATTGGTGGTGAACGCTTTCGCAACTCACAACTGTTGCATCATCAGACCAAGAATTAAAATAAATCTTATTTAGTAAAACTGTAAAACTAAAACATCCACGCCATCACTGGCTATAATAAATATTTATACAAAATCACGTATTTTACTTTCAATTAAAACATCAAAAAGCCTTTGGCCAACCGGCCAAAAACCAACAAAAGTATTAGAAGGGTGTAAAAGACACCCCAAACTAGTTTAACTACATCCAACGCACTGGAAGTCACTTGACTTCAATATTTATTGTAGCCAGTGATGGCCTGGGTGTTTTATTGATTTATTTTAATTCTTGGTCTGATGATGCAACAGTTGTGAGTTGCGAAAGCGTTTACCACCAATTTAACTTAATTTATTTACGAAATATATTTCGTTGGGCAGACAAGGTTGCTGTTTCATTTAAATTACTTAAATTTACCCCATTATGAGCATGGACTTCAATCTGATAATATCTTCTACCTCACTTGACGACGTCGACATTGTTTCTATATTATAAAATAATAAAAAACACGACGACCGAACTTCTCACGAACTGCCTTCAAACTAAATGACGAACTCGAGCTTCAATTAGAAAACAGTGGTGTGGACGCTGAGCTTGCGAACTGTTCGCGCACAGCTCGCAAACAGCTCGCGAACTGTTCGTGAAAAGCTGATTTTGGTCTGTACGCGGCTTTACACACTTTGTTTCTGTCTATGGAGTGGTCGGTTTGCTTCAAGTCGATGAAAATAGAGCAAGCAGAAATCTTGTATTCATAGCAGCTCATGATTGCCTGTGTTAACATAAAGATTTGGTCCGCTACCGACCTGCCTCTATGGCAACCGCACTGTTAATCTCCCAATAAATTTGCGACGTAATTCTGTAATTTTCGTTTTATTATTGTAGCTAGAATTTTGTACATGATTTCTAATAGTGCGATCCCTCTGTAATTGTTGCACTTTGTAGTGTCTCCTTTTTTGTGGATCAGCGTTATTAATGCTGTTTTCCATGCTTCGGGCATTATTTCTGAGTCCCATATTTCTTCTATTATGGTCACAATACTTTGCTGCATCTTTTCACCCCCTACTTTCCAAGTTCTGCCGCTATTCCGCGTTCTCCCGCATTTTATTGTTCTTTAGTCTGTCTATAACTGATGTTATTTTCTCCTTTGTCGATCTGCTTAGCTCTTCTTTACCTTCTGCCCCTTGTCGCCCATTTTCTCTTTCATTGTCATTGTCTTTCTCCTGTTTTTTTTTTCGTTACTTCATTTAGTACTTCCTGGAAATACTCTCTCCATCTTTCAGCCACTTCTTCTTCTCCTGTGATCAATTTTCCCTCTTTGTCTTTGCAGTATATTGATTTGTTTTAAATTCCCTGCTTGGTTCTTTTAACCTCATGGTAAAAGTTCCAAATTTTCTTATTTGGGAATCTTGTTTCAATCTTTTATCTTTCCATGTTCTGTTTGCCGCTCTGCATGCTTGCTTTGTTCTTGGTACTTTCTTCTCTTCTTCCCCTGTCTCTATCATTTTCATCCTTATTTCCTGCCTCCTCTATAATTGTTACTTATGTGATATCCTTCATTCCTTCGCGTATCTCTTCTGGTCATTTTTAGACCCAATTTAGCCCTGCGGGCGGCACTGTTTTTTTTTCAGGTGCTTTTTTTCCCACCAGAATTCATCAGAGTTTGCATTTAAATACTGTGTTAAACCTTGCATTTTCTGTGTAGTACGAAACATGATCTTATTATTTTGAATGCGTCAAGTCAAAATTGTGTAAATCGAGAGATGTGTGTAGTCTAAAAACTTATGCTTATAATCAATTACAAAAAAATTAATAGCAAAAGTGCATGATCAACCCTGATGCAAAAATATTGCTATTACATATTATAGATATTTTTGCACCCAAACAGTAATCTTGCAGTTAGGCCTGTATGACAGGCACAGAATTTTATACAAAGTTTTGTTTAAAGTGTTTTTACAAAATTTTGTACAAGATTCTGTAGATTCATGTTCTAAAACCTACAGAATTTTGTACAAAGTCGGCCTCGCATCGATGCGCAAACGAGCAATTTTTAGTGTTTATTAACAATCACAGAGGGCAGAGAAGTATATGTTTACCAGGTGTTTATCCCGCCTGCCGACACTCCACACATTTTCTATTATCTCGCTCGCGGTCTTTATTGCTGCAGCTTGTTTGCTTTGTCGTGCGTTCGTGTAAAATAAATGAATAAAAGCGCTACGAACTTATGCATTAACCTAATATTATAAAATCTTGTTAGAGTTCTACTTTATCGACAGCCACATGATTATTTTGACAGTTTTCTCACAGATGTCAACGTAATTTGCACCTATTTGCGCATACTCACAGACAGAATTTTGTACAAAATTGTGTTCAAAGTTTTGTTCAAAATTTTGTACAACATTCTGCAAAACATGTATTACACGGAAAAGAAATTTGTACAAAATTCTGTCTGTGAGCATGTGCTCTTAGGTACAAATTACAGTGACATCTGTGACAAAACTGTCAAAATAATCATTTGACTGCACATAAGGTAGAAATCTATCAAGGTTTAATAATAATTGTTTACTTTTGTTTACATAACTTCGAATGTTGTTTATCTTTTCGCGGCTTGTATTATTTTTGCGTATTCGGGAAGGTTTTTTTTTGCTTGTTACAGTGGCGGAACAATGTTTAGTAGGGCCCTGGTGCAAAAGACATTTAGTAGGCCCCTTAAGTAAGCAAATAGGATCAAAATGTGTCGCACCTGATGATTTTATTACTACTTAAGTGGACGTTTGTTTATACGCACGTGAAATAACGGAGCTGATTCTTTATCATTCAATTTCATGTTTTTTTCGGAATCTTTCAAAGTTTTATCAAGGAAGAAAATAACATTGAATATTTACAAAAAAGAAACTTACCTAGATTTATAGAAATTTTTCCCTGTGAGTTTTTTTCTCTGCGAATGATGTATTAAATTTTCAATATTTACAGTCCTGGCTTTTTCATTTTCGATAGATATAACTGCTAATCCACTAAGTCTTTCTTGAGTCATGGTACTTCTTAAGTAATTTTTGATTAACGTTAATTTTGAAAAAGACCGCTCTGCACTTGCCACAGTCACAGGAATTGTCAAAAATAAAACAAGTTTTCACCTTCGGAAAGCTCGCGCACAAAACATTTTGTTCAATAATTACTAATTTGGCTAGTTCAAACACTGTTGAGACAGAATTTATTTTTTGGTTTAAACAACTTCTTAATGATAATAACTTTGATGCAAGTGCGGAAGAAAGATCCTATTCGTAAAATCTGACTAAATTTAGGGCCTTTTCATATATATCTTCTTCGGTTGCGGAAATCAATTTTGAGGGATATATTATTTCAAATTTGTCTGAAACACTCTTTAATCCCTCAAATCTATTGCGAAGTTGAAAAATTATAACATCAAGGGCGCGGTAAAAAATATTTACTTTAAAATATTCCTCCGAATCGGTCAATCGCTCGTCTTCGCATAACTCGTCAAAGTGTTTTTTTGTTTTTTTTTATGTCGCTTTTGACTAAAAGTTGATGTGATGCCCCATTTAGTAGCAATTTCTTCGGCTTTATTTTTAATATCATTAAAATTTCTTCGAAGATTATTTAATTTAATCATAGCACTATCCAATAATTTCACTGCCTTATCCAACTGCATATCTGAACGATGCAGAAGTGTTGAGACTGCGTTAATAATTTGAAGAGATTCGCATTGAAAAATCGTCAGAAAAACAAATTCAAAACTTTCTAATTGTTTACGCATTGAAAGCGCCTGGTACCTTTCTTCGGCATTTTTTGAAAGCAATATTATTTGTGTTAATCCTTTAAATATATCTACGTACCTAGACTTTAATCCAGCCAAGGAATCGTGTCTAGAAGACCACCATGTTGGAGATAACCTCTTCAAAGATACTGAAATATTGTCCGATATTGAAGACAATTCTTTTAAGATATGCCACCGCTTAATGCTATGCCCCAAAAATGTATATAATTTTTCTACCATATCATAAAAGTTTCGGAGTTCGGTAACATCCTTTACGCTGTCATTTAGGGTTAAGTTTAAATTATGTGCAGCACAGTGAACGTAATCAGTCGTAGGTTCCTTTTCTCGTAGCCTAGCTTGCACCCCAGAATATGCGCCACTCATATTCGCAGCACCATCGAAGCATTTCGATAACGGTAGCCCGTTTCCCTCAATCGAATCTAATATTTCTCGCTCAAGATCTTCAGCAGTTTGACCCACAATTTCATGGAAACCCAGAAATGATTCCACAATTTTTATCTGGGAAGGGACACCCTCTTCGTTGGTCAAAATGTTGACATAGCGAAATATATGAGACATTTGATCAGTTTTGGAAATATCCTGTGTAGACACTTTTGTTATTTCTTGAATAATTTCTTCTTCAATTTTTTTAACTAACATAAATATTATTTCATCTTGAATTTGGTGACTTAAATATTTATGAGAACCTTTTTCTTTCTAAAGAAGTTATTTTAGTATCGGGTCATATTGAGCCAAAAACTGAATTTATGAAATAAAATTACCACTGTTGGGATTGCCAATCGATTCTCAATGTCCCCTGAACGGTAAATTGCAAGTTGCCAGAGTAATTGTGGTACTTATGATACGATCTAGTACATTTTTCCAGAAATGTTGTAATTTTTCCATTTCCTTTTCATACTGAGCATCGATTGTTTTATTTGAACGCCAAAGTTGTAGGGTTACATTTAGATGTTGATGGGACAATTCGTGTGTTTTTATTCTGTCGCTTAAATGTGCACAATCGCGGATACCTTCCACCCAAGCTTCATTAAAAGAAGAAGCGCTCCGGTTAGCAAATAACCAACACGGCTAGCAATAAGCAAAATTTTTGGATGAAGAATAACAGAGCCACGAGCGAGCGTTTTCAAATCTGCTCTAGATGTTTTAAACTAATAATTACTAGAGAAGCATCTACCTCTTTGTGTTTCATCTCGTGGAAATGGGCCTTCAGGTCGACAAGATCCAATGGAAATGATTGATCGCTTTAGTTCTGAACTAATAATAATTGAAGCAAATTTTCCTCGATCTGATGTCAACATCAACATTACTTCTTCGGTGTTGCCCTTATTGGCTGCTGTTACTGCTGCACCACCGTCTGCTGGAAGACACTGTTTTGATGTTGAGGGGATTGATGGCAAAATTGTCAAAACTTTTTTAATACTTATTTCAATTGAACCCGAGACTTCTTCAGATTCCTTTTTTAAAAAATTGTCGATTTTTGGTAATTTATGTTTAGCTTCTGCCTACTGTTTTTTAACTTTTCTCTTTTGAGAACCACTTTTATATTTTTTTGGAGGTAGCGACATTGTATATTATAATTAATTAAATAAATTGTTTGAATTTGGAGGAAAGTCAAAAACACTTTAGTACAAGCTCTAACAACGCAAAAAAACACACACACAAACACAAAATATAAAAATATCTAAAAAAAACTACCTAGGCGGCTTCCGTACAAATACTTGTAGTGCTAACAAAGTTAATTGCAAGACTGAACAACTGAACTGAAATATAAGGCAGAGCTTTGATCGTGTATTATTTATGCCGCTTGTGTAGAGATTCAAAAAACATAAATATTTTGGTCACTTAAAAACGAAAAGGTCCTGAAATAAGTAAACATTATCTAAATCTAAAGCATAGGCCAACTGCGTTCTCGGTTCCCGGCCGCTAGAGAACGTGATTTAAGTGTAAATAAGGTGTGAATTATGGGTCTATTTTTTGTGGTAGACCCAGATGGAATGACGAATACTACTCAGTCATCTCAGAAACTTATTTGATTACAGAAACAAGAAATGTTTAGTAGGTACGTAGGCACCACCTCGACTTCAAATATAAAATAGAATTTAAAGGGGCCATGGGGCCCCGGTGCAATGCACCGACTGCACCATACAAAGTTCCGCCACTGGCTTGTTAGTTATATTACGTTTGTGTAGAATGGCTAGCGCTGAGAGATTTTAGGTGGTACACGTGGTAAAATATTTACGTCTTTGCTGTTTGTGTTCATTGATGAACACTAAAAAATGCTCGTTTGCGCATCGATTTGACGTTGTTTCTGAACAAAATTCTATAAACTTTAGAGCACGAGCTACAGAATTTTGTAGAAAATTTGGTTGTACGACATGGCACAGAATTTTGTAAAAACACTTTGAAAAAATGTTGTACAAAATTCTATGCAGTGTCATACAGGCCTTAGAATAAGTTTCCTCATATATTACGATTTTCTGTAACAGATGACGATATACGGCAAAGTGAAGGATTTAAAAACGTCTCTTTAGGAAATGTTATACCAGCCAGTTACCAGTATTCTTTTACTCCATTCCTTGGAGAGGAAGATGCCAAGCTACTAAGACAATGGCGTGTGCTCGCCTTTGAATTACAGGTATAAAAAATATATACTAATTTATCGGCATGCACCATTTATGTAAAACAATCCTTCAATTTCAGGTAGGCCTGCATGAACTTTTGGGTCACGGTTCCGGAAAATTGTTGCGCAAAGAAGCCAATGGAACTTTCAATTTTGCACCAACACTTGTGAATCCGCTTTCAGGCGAGCCGCTTAAGAATTGTTATCTTCCTGGGGATACATACGATTCTCGTTTTGGTGCAATGAGTTCGTCTTATGAAGAATGCCGGGCTGAGGCAGTTGGTCTTTATTTAAGTCTAGAACCTTGTGCATTGACGATATTTGGCCACACGGGGAAACAGGCAAAAGATGTCAGTTATGTAAACTGGCTGAGCCTGATATGGGCCGGTGCTGGTCGATCCTTGGAAATGTGGGAACCTGGCCGTGGATGGTTACAGGCGCATGCACAAGCTCGCTACGTATTGATGCGGGTGCTCGTGCAAGCAGGGGTTGCCAAAGTTGTAGAGCATACCAAGGGTGATTTGAAGATAACTCTCGACAGGGATGCGCTGCAAGAAGCTGGACGCAATGCCATTTCTCAGTTTCTTCTGCAGCTGCAAATTTTTAAATCTACAGGGGATGTAGAAGGTGCTAAAAGCCTTTTCATGCATTTTTCTGAGGTTGTAGAACCGTGGTTAAGTTGGCGGTCTATTGTTCTTGCTAACAAACAACCCAGAAATATGTTGATACAGCCAAATATAATACAGAGCAATGACAATCTATCATTGAAAACTTATGAATCATCTGTGGAAGGTCTCATCCACTCCTGGCTGGACAGATTCCCAGATCCCGAGCCTCTTTACTCCTCCATAATACAATTGACCCGTGCTGATTTGGCCCATTTTGTTTAACATTTAAAATGAACTATAGAAATAATTAAAAAAAAATTATTTGGTTTGGTTTTTAGAAAATAAATAATAACTTTAGTTTATGTAGTTAATAATATAAGATAGTTAACTTTGTATATAAATTTTATATACCTGTTTGCAACTGTCAACGATGGCTATAGAACACCAATAATATATACTTTCATAATTTTATGTTTGAACAAAAATTACATTGGCTAAAGTTTGTGTTATTTTATTTATGAGATGTTAAGTAGAATTTGTAGAGAAACATATTCTTCGCCTTATTAATTAATGTGGCAACAAATATTGTAGTCAGGTCATCATTTCAATTTCTTGCTTATCTTCGTAATTTAACCTGTAAATGCAGTATGAAGTAGACTGTTCAGGGGCCAAATTTACTTGAACACAAAAGGGAAAATGTAGAAAATCTATCCAAAATGGTGAATCTTGAAACGTAATACATTTCACCAAAGAGCATATAATTATATGCTCTAATTTTATAATTTATAATACAAGAAAAACAATGGACAAAAAGAGAAGCTAAGTAGGTACTGAAGAAGGTTAAGTCGGTATATGAGAGGAAGGAGGGATACTTTCATAATTCTCCTGTATGTATTATTGGTTGTAACGGTCCGCCCACGTGGTGGGCGGTTGCCTGGTTTTAGCTCAGAGCCAGAAGTTCGTAATAACATGCAGACTTTAATGGTTATAACAGGATTTATTCTATTTAAATGTTACAATTAAAAGCAAAATATGTGTGATTCTGGTGTTGCAAAGAAAATAATAATATATTCAAAATCCTGGACGGTACGCCACTGGACGGACTGAGAAGGTCGGGTCACTGGCCAGATAGATTGCGTTCCAGCTGTGGGCCGCGCGCAGCATGTGTGTCCTGTATTTACATAAACAGATGAAATATGTTGCCACCTGGCAGTTAGTTTAAATACGTGTAACAGAATGAATTTCGAAATTATTAATCTGAACCTTTGCAGTGTTCACACATTGATTAAAATAACTTATCACCTGGCAGCGTGTCCTTGCGGGGTCAATGAACGTTTTGTTAAATCCAGCTGCTGGGAAATGTTCTTGGATTCGTAATTTCGCCGGTGAATGAATTTAAATGTTTCGTAGGATATTGTAAAAATAAAACATTACGGTACGGTGAGTATTTGAAATTGTTAATGCCCAATTTTAAAAATATGCACAATCTGGCCTGACCGACTATAACGTATTGTTAAATTTGTTCGGAAATTCTCAATTACGGGAAAATAGCAAAATCAAAGGTCAAATTACCCTGGCCTGACCGGCTTATAAGCAGTGTTGGGTAGTATCTAGATACATGTATCTAGATACTGGATCTAGATACTATTCAAGTATCTAGTATCTGTATCTAGATATGTTTATAAAATTGTATCTTGTATCTGTATCTAGATCCTATTAAGCGGTATCTTCTTCATTAAACAATAAAAGATCCTAGATACATTCAAGAATTATAATTTATTTTATGTAGTTTTCGAATTTTATTAAAACATTTCTTCAATTTAAAATTTAGGACATTTTTCGACATTTAAATTTTAGGGTTTACTTTTAGCAGAAAAACCCAAATACGTCTTAAGATAGGTAATGGTAATAAGCATTCAAACATCCCCATTTTGAGGAGATAAGAACTGTAAGAAGCTTAAGATTTTAAGTATACATTTACCTATTGCGACTATACAAATTACAACAACCGCCCTTGCTGTTTTCGATATTGGGAATTTCCAAGCAAATCTCATAAGTAATAACCGAGCGGTAGGCTTATCTAAAGTCTTGACAAAACTTGAAGCTTTCTCAGTATAAATAAAAGTAGTGGACAAGTACAGAATCAATTCTTGTGCTACAATTAGAAGAATGAATGATAACGAAAGTGCTTTTTTGGAAGTGCCAGCGATACTGGATGGCTATCCCAATAAAATGTTCTCTAGTAATTATTTTGTGTCTTATTATTATTATCGATTTGTTAACAACCCTAAATTCCGTCAGATTTTCTTTAAAAATAATATTATCATGGTTTATGCGCGGTTCCATTTCTGGAAGTGTAATTTTTTAAAGTAGGTATCTAATTTGTATTTGAGAAGGATCTAGATACATTTTAAAGTATCTTGTATCTGTATCTAGATACACGTAGTAAAATGTATCTTGTATCTGTAACTAGATACACTTTTTTAGAAGTACCTGTATCTGGATCTAGATACAAAAAAAAAGTATCTTACCCAACACTGCTTATAAGACCTCTAATCTCTTATTTCTCTGGTCTGTTAACCTGATTGACACTAGTTGGCACAATCTGCTGGATATCAATCAAGGTAACCTCAACGGCGAAGTTTTCCACAAAAAGGAATAAATGCGACACCGTACAGGTACGCGGATTTTATAGAATTATCCAACGGATTGGAATATTCTCACAGACTGATAATATTTGGGCGGCTCAACTTCGGTTTGCTTTCTTCTCGGATGGAGTTCGGCTCCTAATTAACCAATTTTGTGCGAGGATCCTGTATATATAGGATTCCCTTTCTCTACGTGTCTCTCCGGAGTGTGTTCGTACGCGATGATGAGTGCCTGGGAGAAAACAATTTAGAACTCCACTTGCACTGCCCCAAACACCTCTTTTCAGAACTCAAGCGACCTGACATTCAATTATTAAATTTTTAACAGTTGCTTCCCGGAAACTTCGTTACATGGTTATCTTTTCTGCAGAATGCCAGTTTACCTATCAACGGCACTGTTTTCCATTGAAATAGAAATAATTTACGGAATTTTAACGTTGGTTGCGCTAAATAAGTATATGTGTGCAATAAAAGATTTAATGAATAACGATCATAACTCGGCAACACTAATAATAACGATCACGAAATATTAACAGCTTAAATAACATCAACCTCTTTATAGTAGTGTCGGCGTAAGAGTTGTCTTTCTTGGTCTAGTTGGAATGCGTTTCTCAACCCTTCTTCGTTCCCACCGAACGTGACATCATCTTGGAGAAAGCCGATTCCATTGTTGGTACCGCTGGGAAAACCTGGTCGCTATTTTGAAAAGTTAGTTGCCTGACCTGCTGTTTTAGATCCCGTATTTCCGAGTCCATGGAAACTCTGGAAACTTGTGATGAAGTGGATGGTATGGCATGAATTTGGACGGCTGAGCTGGTCTCTTTAATTTTATCCCCGATATCGGCAATTTTGCCGAGACAAATCTACCTATGTTGCCAATATTGCTTGCATAGCACCAGGCAAGCGGTTTAGCCAGAGCGTGCGCACAAATTCGTCCTGTACTGTGTCGCCGGCAAGGTTTCAGAGATGCCGTAAAAAATGTGACGGCGTCTTGTCGCCGATCTCTTCGTGCCCCAGCAGTTATTTAAGCCGCAATTGTTGTGATGTTGAGAGGCGCCCGATCCACTCGTTCTTTACAGTTTCGCATTTATTATTTGCAAGAGGCGAAGTTATAATGCCTTCTACTTCTTGTGCATATCTGTTATCGAGTTGCGATATTACGTACCAGAATTTTGTAGTGTCCTGGGTAATATCGTTTAAGTTGAAGTGTCCTTCCAGCTGTCAAAACCAAAGACTGGGTTTTTCAGGCCAAAATGGAGGAACGCGGAACGAAATTCTAATTACTTCCGCTGCAGGTGTAGGCGGTTGCTATGTTGATCCTTGTGCAGCCAAGATGTCTTTAGGTGGCATTTTGCGTTGCTCAAAGTTCGTTGCACACACAAAAAAAACAAACAAAACTAAATGTTAAATTCGAACTTATTGAGAACACGTCGGGGTCACCACTTTAGCGTTGGTTGCTTTCAATAAATATACACCGTGCATGTAATAAAAGATTTAATAAATAACTAACATAACTGGGTAACACAAATAATGATGATAATGAAATATTAACAACTTGAATAACGTAGACCTCTCTGTAGTAGCGCCGGCGCAAGAGTGGTCTTGGTCTCGTTGGGATGCGCTTTTTAGCCCCTCTTGCTTTCGCAGCGGACGCCACATCATCTTGGAGAACGCTGATTCCATTATTCGTACCGCTGCGCTGGGAAAACCTGGTTGCTACAGTAACGCATTGCATGGATCTGAGAAATTATTTATGCATGTGATGGAATTCCTGGAACCTACAGAATTATAAAGTATCTCAGTCGGTGTTCAAACAAGTTTGTATGTATTCAGTAAATTTTGTCCAGTCTTACTAACATTTATGATGTTAAACATGTGAACCTGTTGTCAATGAGATTAGAAACACCACTAATTTTTTTATATATGGGTCAAATCACACCGATTAAATCAAACATATCTTGTTTGTTTATTTTGATTGGGCGAGATCTAGGATGCGTTTTTTTTTTTCGAAGCATCTCTAAGCACTGCAGCCATCATTGGCTTATTGTACACCCTAACTAAGAATTTTGCCTATCTGTAATAGCTCCAATCACGTATCACACATCACAGTGACATGGACAAGTGGGCCAACCACTAGAAAGTTATGGAGTCTTAAAGAAGAAACAATATTATTACGAACCTAATATCCAAAATTCTAAATTAAATAATTGTTGCTTCATAGCTGTTGTAATGTGACTTTAATTAGTTGCATGCACATTTTTGTTGCAAGTAGTGATGTCATTTTAATCAGCAAATTCAAAGTACATTGTTAGACTATTACATTAGGCAATGTGGAATAAGTAATACCCTTGATAAGGGAAACTGAGTAACAAGCAGGACATTGCTTATGGGTGCAAAAGGAAATTAATAAAGGGACACTGAAGAGTTGAGGAAGGGGATGGTCACGTTGGCGTGAGCCTTCGCCAACCATTAGTTTTGTTGCATGATCGCCATTATATACATTATTATATAGTTGTTTGACCTGAGGCAGAAGCTATGGCAGAGAAAAGAGTGAATTAGCGAATGGTGAAGAGTTGGCAGTTGTCAGCGGGTGATTGACAGATGTCAGTATTCTGAATAACCAACCTAGCAATGGCGTTGCACCTGACTTTATTATTGTAAGTAAGTAGATTAATATAAAGTTTTAGGATAAGTTGTTATATTCTTGTATATTGCATAGATGAATAAATTCAATCATTTTTATATAAGGGTAGTTGTTTCTTTGGTGATCCCGGCGATAAGGACAAAGGGTTCCTTATCAATTACAGCTCATAGGCGTAACAATATTTTTACCATTGGGTATATTTCGGAAACAAATGGCGGATTAATTGAAAATTGGTAAACATCCAAGCATTACTACATGTTGTAGAGGGCGCTGTTGGCTGATTTTTTAACTGATAATATAATTTGGTAGGCGCATATTCCCCAGAATAAAAAGATCAAACCCCGATTCTAAAGAACATATCAGAAATGATTTGAAAGTTCCTTAAATGTTTTGTATCGACATAAAACAACTGAGCAAAACAAATTTTAAAGGCTGCTTTGAACAACTTCAAATAACATGTTACAGAATATATTTTTTCTATTTCGGATTTATACAGCCGTTCTAAGCGCACTGTTTTAGCTTATAAACAGTACGTTAAGGAGGCCTATAATCGTACTGTTTTTAGTTTGTTTTTTACGATGTTGGTAGTTCGATTTGAATTTGAAAGTTTGAAATGTCAGTTTCAGCCACCTGTCAGTGCTGCCATAAGTGTTTATAAAAACTCCCTAGTAATCGATTTGACGTAAAATTTTCTACATAAATTTCTTTAAAATACTCTTAAACTTCCTCAATAGAAAAAATAGTATAAAGAACACGT